>CM053030.1:151914292-152039292 GCA_028564925.1 Lithobates sylvaticus
CACCAACCAATGTGCAATGCTCTGCCACCACTGTGCAATGCTCTGCCACCAACCAATGTGCAATGCTCTGCCTCCACTGTGCAATGCTCTGCAAACCAACCACTGTGCAATGCTCTGCCACCACTGTGCAATGCTCTGCCACCACTGTGCAATGCTCTGCCACCACTGTGCAATGCTCTACCAACACTGTGCAACTCTGCAATAATTTTTAATAGAAACAAAGAATTTTTATTTATTTTTTTACCGAATTTTCAGTATTTTTTGATTTATAGCGCAAAAAATAAAAAACCCAGCGGTGATTAAATACCACCAAAAGAAAGCTCTGTTTGTGTGAAAAAAAGGACACAAAATTCATTTGGGTACAGTGTTGCATGACGGAGTAATTGTCATTCAAAGTGTGAGAGCACCGAAAGCTGAAAATTGGTTTGGTTAGGAAGGGGGTTTAACTGCCCAGTGGTCAAGTGGTTAAATTAAACACATTACTAATAGCACTAGCTACATGTTTATAGTTTAAAATACTGATATTTACACTGATTAGCACTGAAAACAGCAATTTTAGGTAATTATTAGCAGCGCCGGTAAAAAATGCTTCTCTGCCAGTAAATTGCATGATTTTTGCCAGTAAAAAATTGGAGCCGTTTGTAAATTTTGGCATCCTGCCATTAAATGTCACTTTGGGGGGTTGGCAACACTGCGCACTTCTGGAAAACATTCGGGGACTTCTTTTCCATGAATGGGTTGCCCTACATGTGACACATGAAAACACAATTGCGCTCGGTCGTAGCTGTATGTATGAACCAAACCTAAGTGTGAGGAGATCCAAAATAGCAATAAATGATTGTGTAAATAATGAGTGATCATACAATGGCAGTGACATGTAAATAGGTGTGCTCTGGTGATCTGTATATAGAGGGGATCTCTTCTCATGTCCTCCGGAGCCGTGATATAAAAGTGTCCCCTTCCTCCCTCCAGCAGCACCCGGCACAAGCCGTGCTCCCCCTCTGGGTTCTCTCAGCCCAACGATGGATATGAGGGGGCGGAGCCTGCTGTGGAGACCGTTAGAGAGCCAGCCAATCAAATGGAACGCGCGGCGCGAAGGCATTACCTGAGTGCGTCACTCGGAGGGAGGATCAGACTGCGATGGACCAGCTTAGAGGAGGAGCACCATTCGGCTGTCCTCCGCCCCGCCCACGCTGTCTTCCTACAGCATCACAGCTGGACACTAAGAGGTAGGAGATTGTCACTACGGGGTTTATAGAGAGAGGGGGCGGGTATTTACTGAAGCCAGTCGGACAATCGGGGTAAATCATAGGCGGAGCTAGGCCGGTGTTTCTCCTCCACACTGACACATTCCACATTGTACTGTCAGGGGCGGACCCTGTGTGATGGATGGTTGGCACCTCGGCTAATCAAAATATGTAAACACTACAGGATGGCCCCATGTCCAATCAGCGCGCGTCTTGGAACCGCCTCCTCCCTGTGGGCGGCTCGAGGACGCTTGGCCCGCCCCTTTGTTTAAAACGTCACATGGCTCTCTGCTAAGAGCGGACTGGGAATTCGGGAGTGTCCCGCCCCTTTATTTACCATGTCACACGGGCTCTGCTCAGGGGGGAGTGAGAACTCAGAGAGGACGGACGTGCGAAGTGTCCCGCCCCTTTATTTACTGCGTCACACGCAGGGCCGCTGATAAGCCAGTACAACTGGCCCTTGTAGTACCGGGCCCAGCCAGCAGGGGGGGGGGGCCCGGCCCGGCCCGGCCCGGCCCTGTTCTATCACCAAGTGTCCGGCTGTCACTAGGTGTCCGAAGTCTACTGCGCATGCGCAGCGCATGCGCAGTCTGGATCCAGAAGATTTTCGGAAATTGTCGGAAGATGAGCGGCGCCTGCGCCGTGAGTCGAGGAGAAGCCCCCACCATCCAAGCGGACATAGGGTTAGTCAAATTGAGAGGGCCCCTCGCGGGCTCGCTTCGCTCGCCACGCATCGGGCACGGCCTCGCTGCGCTCGGCACTTTTATATTCTAACTCTATGTCCACTGGGATGGTGGGGCTTGAAAGTGGACTCACGGCGCAGGCGCCGTTCATCCTCGGCAATTTTCGGAATATGGGCGTCCTGTGTACTGCGCATGCGCAGTACACCTCGGACACTTGGTGATGGGGGACGGATAATGATACAACACCGGCCCGAGCAATGTACTGTAAACAGGGAATGAAAGAATGCAAAGTAATAAAAAAAAGTGTAGCCCTCCCCTTCTCCAGCCCGCTCACATTTGACTGTAAACAGTGCTGGAGTGGGGCTGAATGGGGGAGCAAGGAGGGAGACACAAGGAGGTATGACTACAGCAATACAAGTTCTGTGGCTGAATAGAAACAACAGGATCATCGGGAGCACAGTAATATGTTGCTGGCCGGCTGCAGACCCATTAACTGGTAATTGTCCTCCACTAATCCTGACCAGTTCACTGTTTGTAAGAACATTTGTATTTTGGGAATTGGATGTGATGCTGTCTTCTGTCACTTGGTTGTACTTTTAAAGAAAAATCACTGACTTGATTTTGCAGAGCTGGTTTAAATAGAGTGCATCAGCCCTGTGATACTATATACTTGTACACTGGGTTCAGTCATAAAAACGCAGTCTCCGACCATCTCCTGAATCAATCATGTCTGCAGTCTCTGATCATCTCCGGTACTATGTTTGCAGTCTCTGACCATCACCTGTATCATGTCTGCAATCTCTGACCATCTCCTGTATCATGTCTGCAATCTCTGATCATCTCCTGTATCATGTCTGCAATCTGTGATCATCTCCTGTATCATGCCTGCAGTCTCTGATCATCTCCTGTACTATGTCTGCAGTCTCTGACCATATGGGGGGGGCAGGGGTGAGGCTGAATGAGGGGCCAGGGGCAGGACCAGGGTGGGGCTGAAGGGGGCCCCATCAGGTAGGCTGTACGGGGCCCCATGATTTCCATCAGTGGCTCTGACCATCTCCTGTATCATGTCTGCAGTCTCTGATCATCTCCTGTATCATGTCTGCAGTCTTTGATCATCTCCTGTATCATGTCTGCAATCTCTGACCATCTCCTGTATCATGTCTGCAGTCTCTGATCATCTCCTGTATCATGTCTGCAGTCTTTGATCATCTCCTGTATCATGTCTGCAATCTCTGACCATCTCCTGTATCATGTCTGCAATCTCTGATCATCTCCTGTATCATGTCTGCAATCTCTGATCATCTCCTGTATCATGTCTGCAATCTCTGATCATCTCCTGTATCATGTCTGCAATCTCTGACCATCTCCTGTATCATGTCTGCAGTCTCTGACCATCTCCTGTATCATATCTGCAGTCTCTGATCATCTCCTGTATCATGTCTGCAGTCTTTGATCATCTCCTGTATCATGTCTGCAGTCTTTGATAATCTCCTGTATCATGTCTGCAGTCTTTGATCATCTCCTGTATCATGTCTGCAGTCATTGATCATCTCCTGTATCATGTCTGCAATCTCTGATCATCTCCTGTATCATGTCTGCAATCTCTGATCATCTCTTGTATCATGTCTGCAGTCTTTGATCATCTCCTGTATCATGTCTGCAGTCTTTGATCATCTCCTGTATCATGTCTGCAGTCTTTGATCATCTCCTGTATCATGCATGCAGTCTCTGATCATCTCCTGTACTCTGACCATCTTCTGTACTATGTCTGCAGTCTCTGACCATATGGGGGGGGGGGGGGGCAGGGGTGAGGCTGAATGAGGGACCAGGGGCATGGCCAGGGTCTGACTGATGGAGGGGCCAGGGGCAGGACCAGGGTGGGGCTGAAGGGGACCCCATCAGGTAGGCTGTACGGGGCCCCATGATTTCCATCAGCGGCCCTGGTCACACGGCGCTCTACTCAGGGGAGAGTAAAGAGAGGACGGACGTGTCGGTGGGCGGAGCCTGCACCGTGTGTTTGTGTGTGTCGGTAAAGTATTGATTGTGTGATATTAATAAGAAATGATCCGACTACAGAGGAGCAGTGTGCACAGCATTCATATTTATATTGTACATTTGTACAGCCAGGGAGGGGGGCTGTGCCTCTCCCAGGTCTGATGGGTACACCTGATTTAAGGAAGAACTGTGATGGGGACATCTGATTTAAGGGAGCACTGTGATTGAGACACCTATTTAAGGGAGAACTCTGATGGGGGCATTTGATTTAAGGGAGAACTCTGATGGGAACAATTTAAGGGAGAACTCTGATGAGGACAACTGATTTAAGGGAAAACTGTGATGGGGACACCTGATTTAACCACTTCCCGCCCAGTCAATAGCAAATTGACGTCCGGGAAGTGGTTTTCGTTATCCTGACTGGGCATCATATGATGTCCCGCATCGCGGCGATCGGTGGAGCGGTGTGTCAGTCTGACACACCGCTACACCGATCTTGGTAAAGAGCCTCCGGCAGAGGCTCTTTACCACATGATCAGCCGTGTCCAATCACGGCTGATCACGATGTACACAGGAAAAGCCGTTGATCGGCTTTTCCTCACTCAAGTCTGACAGACGCAAGTAGAGGAGAGCCGATCGGCGGCTCTCCTGACAGGGGGGGTATGCACTGATTGTTTATCAGCGCATACCCCCCTCAGATGCCCACACTAGACCACCAGGGAAGCCCCCAGGGCCACCAGGGAAGCCCCCAGCATGTGGATGGCCAGGTACATCCCCCATGGCCATCCACATGCTAAAAAAATGCCCAAAATATGCCAATCAGTGCCCACAAATGGGCACTGATTGGCACATCATATTTATGTTATAAAACAGGGATGCCCAGCAATGCCACCCATCAGTGCCCATCCAGGCCCACCTATCAGTGCCCATCCAGGCCCACCTATCAGTGCCCATCCAGGCCCACCTATCCGTGCCACCTATATGTATGCATCAGTGCCGCCTATAAGTGCCCATCAGTGCCGCATACCAGTGCCCATCAGTGCCGCATACCAGTGCCCATCGGTGCCCAACAGTGCCACCTTATCAGTGAAGCCATATCAGTGCCCGTCATTGACGAAGGAAACGCACTTATTTACAAAAAAAAATTAACAGCGACAAAGAAAAACTTGTTTTTTTGAAAAAATTTCGGTCTTTTTTTGTTTGTTGCGCAAAAAATAAAAATCGCAGAGGTGATCAAATACCACCAAAAGAAAGCTCTATTTGTTGGAACAAAATGATAAAAAATTAGTTTGGGTGCAGTGTAGCATGACCGCGCAATTGTCATTCAAATTGCGACAGCGCTGAAGCTGAAAATTGGCCTGGTCGGGAAGGTGTCTAAGTGTCTGGTATTGAAGTGGTTAAAGGAGAACTCTGATGGTAACGATTTAAGGGAGAGCTCTGATGGTGACATCTGATTTAAGGGAGAACTCTGATGGGGACACCTGATTTAAAAGTTAATAAAAAAAAATAAAATAAAATAACAAACAAGTACTTTAAGTATCGCCTTAATCAGGTGTTTTCAATGTAGTGCACCCCTTACAGTGAGTGTCCCCATCAAAGTGCTCTCTTAAATCAGGTGTCCTCATCACAGTGATCCCCTAAATAGAGTTCCCCATCAGAGTTCTCCCTTAAATCAAATGTCCCCATCAGAGCTGCTCTGTGCAAAACCATTACACAGAGCAGGTCAGTATAACATGTTTTGTTATTTAAAAAAAAAATGTTTTATACTGACCTGCTCTGTGTAATGGCTTTGCACAGAGCAGCTCTGATGGGGACATCTGATTTAAGGGAGCACTCCGATGGGGACTCCTGATCTAAGGAGGTACTCCGAGGGCGACACCTGATTCAAAGAGGCATACCGATGGGGACATCTTATTTAAGGGAGCACTCTAATGGGGACACCTGATTTAAAGCGGAGCTCCACCCAAAGGGGAAGCTCCGCTTGTTTGCCTCCTCCCCCCTCCGCTGCCACATTTGGAACTTTTTCGGGAGGGCAGCGAGTACCTGATTTTGACAGGTATCTGCTCCTACTTCAGGCTGATCTTGTTGCGGCAAAGTCATCCGGAAGTTTTGCCCCCCTCTTCTCCTAGTTTTGGTATGATGCATCCCTGTCTGTCTTTTCACCTGCAAGTTTCAGTCAGTCTCTGGGTGGAGACCAAACCTGATTTCAGCAATCCTAGTGTGCAGTCTAATGCTTGTGATATTTCTTTTATTACACGTGTTCCAAGCTCACTGTCTTCTCTTCTCTGCTAGATTCCATGTTGATGAATTTGGATGAGATATCGACTCCTCTCTGAACTCTCCCTGCCTTTTCACTACGGATGTGTTTCTAACTATTGTGAACCTTGCCTGCATTGAACCTGGAATTGTGATCTCGATTCAACCCCCCTGACGATCTTTATTGCAGAGTTTGCCAATTCTTTCATATAACAAGTGGAAAGACTTATCTGCTCACTCAGCTGTCAAAAGAAAACATCAGGGCAGTCTACCAAGTTTTTAACATAAAACATTGTAACTAACTCTTCCTTCTTAGATCAAAGGGATAAACTTCTGTGTAAAGAAAAAATCCAGGCAGTCTGCCAAGTTTTTAATGTGTAAATGCAGGAAGTTTAACCACTTAAAGTCTAAATCTTTTTCTGAGACTTGTTTCTTAAGTTAAAATCAATATTTTTTGCTAGAAAATTACTTGGAACCCCCAAACATTATATATATTTTAACAGAGACCCTAGGGAATAAAATGTCAATTGCTGCAATATTTTATGTCACACTGTATTTGCCCAGCGGTCTTTCAAACACAATTTTTGGGGAAAAAATACACTTCAATGAATAAAAAAAAAAAAATGAAAAAGTTAGCCCAATTTTTTTTGTTTTAATGTGAAAGATGATGTTACGCAGCGAGACTCGAGATCTATCTTCTAAGCAAAAAAATTGTGATTCTCATTGTAGACAAAATCGCGCAGCTCTACATTCAACCACTTTACCTGTTTCTTGTGCTCAGTTCACTCCTGCCCCGGCATGGTAGCCAGGCCCGTAGTCTCTGACCATTTCTTGTATCATGCTTGTAGTTTCTGACCATCTCTTATATTATGCCCATAGTCTCTGACCATCTCTTGTATCATGCCCGTAGTCTCTGGCTACCTCTTTTATTATGTTTATAGTCTCTGACTATATCTTGTATCATGCCTGTAGTCTCTGACCATCTCTTGTATCATGCCTGTAGTCTCTGACCATCTCTTGTATCATGTTCAAAGTCTTGACTATATCCTGTTGTGTGTCTTTTCTCCAACAATGAATTATCATTGAACTGTATGTGCAGCCCTTTGGTAATGTCAAGGGCTGGATTTTAGGCCCCTCCATATCAAGAAAGTTGACCAGCACTGCTATTAAAGGTCACTAAAATGACAGCGCTGAGTTAGCTGGGGCTGCTGACACCACATCCAACATGGTGGCACCCAGCAGCAGTCTCATGGCTTTTGGACGTCTGCACAAGGTAGGATTTTACAAGTAATTAAGATGAAGAAAATATAATAAATGTACATATACGGTAATCTTTATGGGGAAATTGTTGCTAAAAAGAACAGTCTATTGACAGGGTCTCTTTAACCAGTAGCTGACCGCCCACTGTCAAATGACGGCGGGACGGTGCAGCTACTGTGGCGGGCCGCCGTCATATGACGGCGCTCGCTTTTTGGCACTAGGGGGCGCGCGCGCGTGCCCGGCGGCCGCGATGTCCGCCAGGCACCCGCGATTGCCCGGTAATCGAGCAGGACATGGAGCTGTGTGTGTAAACACACAGATCCACGTCCTGTCACAGGAGAGGAGACCGATGGTGTGTCCCTTGTACATAGGGACACCGATCGGTCTCCTCCCCCAGTCAGTCTCCTCCTCCCACAGTTAGAATCACTAATATAGGGAACATATTAACCCCTGAAGCGCCCCTAGTGTTAACCCTTCCCTGCCAGTCACATTTATACAGTAATCAATGCATTTTTATAGCACGGATCGCTGTATAAATGTGAATGCTGAAATATTTTGTCCTTTAAGTTGAATGAGTAGGGAAGAATAAGACTCTCGGCTGGGTTTCTACTCCTATCCAGGGTGCTGTTAGAGGGATTTCTCCCTCATTTCCTGCTCTAGTGACAACAGATTTATCAGGGAGGAAGTACAGGGAAGGCTGCATGCTAGATAGTAAGGGGGAAGCCAAACATTTTAGTAGGTGAGGGGAAATTTTTCTCTTTGGGACACCTGTTCTGGTGACAACTGTCTAAAGGGGGGGGGGGGACAGGAAGTCAAATTTCTCATAACGGGCTCATAATGTCTGGAGGGAGAGAAGCTACATAGTGTATACTGAAAGACCCCCCCCCCATACTGGGTACTTCCAGGGGCCCACTTTCTCAACATTAAAGGGTAAGCCTTTCTCCCCTCCAATAGCATTCAGGATAGGGGCCCCTACCTTTTAAACATGAAGAAGAGAGGCATCGACATATATTGGGGGGTGGGGGTCACAGTATACTTTCAGGGTCCCCTCCTCCCCTCAGCCCTGATCAGTGAGGGCCCCTTACCCTTTCATATTGGGGGCCATTACTACTACTACAAGGTAAGGGCCTCCAAACTAAGAACAGTGAGGGGCCCCTCCATCCTATGCCTCCACTTTATAGTACACTGTCAGGGACCCCTCCTCTTTAGTCCTATAGTGTAAGGGCCCTTCCACCCCAGGCCTGCAGACAGAGGCCCCCTTTATTGTCAGGGGCCAATACACATTATACAGGGTAAAAAGCCCTCTTCTCACAATGACACTATGAGAGGCCCCTAACCTCAGGCCTCCAGGGGAAGCCCCCCCCTCTACTGTGAGGGGTTCCTCTTTCTCAGGCATAGAAGGAGGTAACCCCGCCCCCATTAGCGATCAATACAGGGCCATCAATGTTTAAGCCTGTACAACAGGAAAGGGGCTCTGTGTATACTTTCAGGGGCCCCTCCTCAGACCTGCAGGCTGAGGCCTCCTTTACTGTCAGATTATCAATACACTTTAATCCTATAGAGTAAGGGGCCCCCTCCTACATAGTAACACAGTGAGGGCCTTTTCACCCTTCAGGCCTGCTGGGCAAAGCCCCATTTATCCTGTTCCCGACCAGCCACTGCAGTTTCACTGCGGCAGAATGGCATGGGCAGGCGAATCGGTGTTATGTTACGTCGCTTCATTAGGTGGCCCGCTGCTCACCCCCGGAGCCGATGCGAGTGCCCCGTGGTCTCGATGACCGCCAGGCTCCCGCGATCACTCGTGACACGGCGAGAACCGGGATCTCTGTGTGTAAACACAGAGATCCCGGTTCTCAATGGGGAAAAGTGACTGATCGTCTGTTCAAACAAAGTATGAACAGCGATCTGTCATCTCCCCTAGTCAGTCCCATCCTCCTTCAGTTAGAACACACTTGAGGGAAGTTAACCCCTTGATCGCCCCCTAATGTTAACCCCTTCACCTCCAGTGACATTTTTACAGTAATCAACGCATTTTTATAGCACTGATCGCTGTATTAAATGCCAATGGTCCCAAAAATGTGTCAAAATTGTCCGATGCGTTCGCCATAATGTCGCAGTCACGATAAAAATCGCAGATTGCCGCCATTACGAGTAAAAAATAAATAATAATAAAAATGCTATAAATCTATCCCCTATTTTGTAGACGCAATAACTTTTGCGCAAACCAATCAATATACGCTTATTGCGATTTTTATTACCAAAAATATGTAGAAGAATCGGCCTAAACTGAGAAAAAAAAATTTGCTTTTTTTTAAAAAAAAGTGGGGACATTTATTATTATAGCAAAAAGTACAAAATATATATATTTTTTTTTTTCCAAAATTGTCATTCTTGTTTATAGCGCAAAAAATAAAAACCGCAGAGGCGATCAAATACCACCAAAACAAAACTCTATTTGTGGGGGGAAAAAAGGACGTCTATTTTGTTTGCGTACAACGTCGCGCAATTGTCAGTTAAAGCGACGCAGTGCCGAATTGCAAAAAGTGCTGTGGTCAGGAAGGGGGTAAAATCTTTCGGGGCTGAAGTTGTTAATGTTGAGGGGGACATCGTTTTTAAACCTGCAAGGTGAGGGGCCCCTCCTCCTCATTCCGCAGCTCATCGATGAAATACACAAATTCATCTTCATCAGCCGCAGCCATGATCGCTTCTTGTGTTCTGAGAGATCAGTGAACGGAAGTGACGTTACGTCGGCTGACTGACCAAAAATACTCACTGCGCATGTGTTCCACAACTAGCAGGTTTGCTAATCTGACAGAACACCTGCATTGAGAAGGTGGCGGCGGACATCTTGTTACACCCAGCCAAGTCTTGAATTTCACTCATAGCAATAAAGGGAGTATACGGGTTTGTTCCGCTGACTGAACACCGCAACTGAGTAAGGGTGTCCAAAAATGTCTCTATGACTAGAAGTTTAGCGCTGAGCAGTGCGGGGAGTTATCCAAACTCTGTAAACTCCAAAGCGTAATTTCACCACATAAACGAAACTGTATGGCTCAGATCACATCTATATGTGGGGGGAACGTGTGTAAAATTGCACGCTTTCCCAATATACACAGAAATGCGCTGGCGCTGCTTTGATGCTAACGCGTCGCAGTGCCATTAATGGTTAGTGGATCTCCACACATCTACAAATGTGCGCCAAACTACATGAAGCCGCAGCACCATATGATCTGATGTGACGCACTTCTGGAAAACATTCAGGGACTTCTTTTCCATGAATGGGTTGCCCTACATGTGACACATGAAAACACAATTGCGCTCGGTCGTAGCTGTATGTATGAACCAAACCTAAGTGTGAGGAGATCCAAAATAGCAATAAATGATTGTGTAAATAATGAGTGATCATACAATGGCAGTGACATGTAAATAGGTGTGCTCTGGTGATCTGTATATAGAGGGTATCTCTTCTCATGTCCTCCGGAGCCGTGATATAAAAGTGTCCCCTTCCTCCCTCCAGCAGCACTCGGCACAAGCCGCGCTCCCCCTCTGGGTGCTCTGCGATGGATATGAGGGGGCGGAGCCTGCTGTGGAGACCGTTAGAGAGCCAGCCAATCAAATGGAATGCGCGGCGCGAAGGCATTACCTGAGTGCGTCACTCGGAGGGAGGATCAGACTGCGATGGACCAGCTAGAGGAGGAGCAGGATTCGGCTGTCCTCCGCCCCGCCCACGCTGTCTTCCTACAGCATCACAGCTGGACACTAAGAGGTAGGAGATTGTCACTATGGGGTTTATAGAGAGAGGGGGCGGGCATTTACGGAAGCCAGTCGGACATTTTTACTAAGGGAATCGGGGTAAATCATAGGCGGAGCTAGGCCGGTGTTTCTCCTCCCCACTGACACATTCCACATTGTACTGTCAGGGGCGGACCCTGTGTGATGGATGGTTGGCACCTCGGCTAAACCAAAATATGTAAACACTACAGGATGGCCCCATGTCCAATCAGCGCGCGTCTTGGACCCGCCTCCTCCCTGTGGGCGACTCGAGGACGCTTGGCCCGCCCCTTTGTTTAAAACATCACATGGCTCTCTGCTAAGAGGGGACTGGGAATTCGGGAGTGTCCCACCCCTTTATTTACTATGTCACACGGGCTCTGCTCAGGGGGGAGTGAGAACTCAGAGAGGACGGACGTGCGAAGTGTCCCGCCCCTTTATTTACTGCGTCACACGCAGGGCCGCCGCTTGTAGTACCGGGCCCAGCCAGCAGGGGGGGCCCGGGCAATGTACTGTAAACAGGGAATGAAAGAATGCAAAGTAATAAAAAAAAAAAAAGTGTAGCCCTCCCCTTCTCCAGCCTGCTCACATTTGACTGTAAACAGTGCTGGAGTGGGGCTGAATGGGGGAGCAAGGAGGGAGACACAAGGAGGTATGACTACAGCAATACAAGTTCTGTGGCTGAATAGAAACAACAGGATCATCGGGAGCACAGTAACATGTTGCTGGCCGGTGTTCTGCCGAGATGGTTCCCCTCGGCGGATTGGTGTAGATCCGTACTGCGCATGCGCGGCGAAATATCCGAAAATTGCCGAAGCTAAACAGATGCGAGGGAAGTGTACACCGCGCACGCGCAGTCGGTGTATGAAACGATGCCGGGGAAGTCTAACTAAGGGGCGGATCTATTATAACTCTAAACAAGGGGCAAAGGAAAAAAAAAAAAAAATCGTTCAGCTGTGGATATCGAGGAGAGTAATAGAAAAGCTGTGTTTTTACAGTGCTATCTGGGGTTTTTTTCTTTTCAATTAGGAGTGTATTTTTTGAATTTTTTTTTTTTTAAACAAACAAAATCAGCTGTGCGGTGTACACTTCACTGACATGTGTTTAGGTTCGGCAATTTCCGGAAGATGCCTAGTCGTTCGTACTGCGCCTGCGCAGTACAGAGAGGAACCAACTCGGCAAGACACCGGCTGCAGTGTCTTCCAGATATCTATGTGATCAGGCAGTGTGCAGGTTACCAATCAGCCTCCCCTTCCTCTAGTCTTGCTGGTTACTTTTTTGGTGTCCTTTTATGAAGCAGTGAAATCTATTCACTGCTTCATTCGCTGGCATTCACAGAGGAGATCTTTCTCCTCTGTGTGCCTGTTCATGAAGCGGAGTAGATAGCTTCACCCTTGGAGGAGTGAAGAGATCTACAAACGCTTCAAACAGTGGAGAACGGCCCCTGATACTGGAATCTCGTGAGACTTTATGAGATTACAGTACCAGAAATCACTGAAACACTGAGATGTCCATTTATTAAGCAGTGATAAATTATCACAGCTCAATACACGGACAGACACCAGTGTGATTAATGTTAATAAAATAAAGAGTCCCCCTACATTATATATACATGTATACACACACACACACATTATATATACATGTATATATACACACACACATATATACATGTATATACACACATTATATATATATATATGTATACACATATATATGACAGGGGGACATGGTTTCAGTGTTGGGGGGTCTGAACGAGGCATAAGGAAGTTAATAATCTTCCTCTTTCCTCCTCAGATCCCCCGGGTTTCTCTCTTCACTCCCCGCTTCACCACCTCTGAGATGGTGAATCGGGGAGTGTGAATTCTGACACAGATCGCCAGTGAAGCGCTCAGATCGCAGCTTCATACACTGGCCGTTACTGTGTCATTCTATGAGGATTCTCCATGTGCAGAGATAATCGGAGGGAGAACAAGTTCAAACACTTCTCCCCCCCAATTATCTCTGGTTTATAAACTGTTTATGGGCTGTGATCAGTGGTGATCATGTCTGCAGTCTCTGAGCTTCCATCTCCTGTATCATGTCTGGAGTCTCTGACCATCTCCTGTATCATGTCTGCAGTCTCTGATCATCTCCTGTATGATGTCTGCTGTCTCTGACCATCTCCTGTATCATGTCTGCAGTCTCTGATCATCTCCTGTATCCTGTCTGCAGTCTCTGTCTGACCGTCTCCTGTATCATGTCTGTCTCATGTCTCTGACCATCTCCTGAATCATGTCTGCAGTCTCTGATCATCTCCGGTATCATGTCTTCAGTCTCTGATCATCTCCAGTATCATGTCTTCTGTCTCTGACCATCTCCTGTATCATGTCTGCAGTCTCTGGTCATCTCCGGTACCATGTTTTCTGTCTCTGACCATCTCCTGTATCATGTCTGCAGTCTCTGATCATCTCCTGTATCATGTCTGCAGTCTCTGATCATCTCCTGTATCATGTCTTCTGTCTCTGACCATTTCCTGTATCATGTCTGCAGTCTCTGATCATCTCCGGTATCATGTCTGCAGTCTCTGATCATCTCCTGTATCATGTCTGCAGTCTCTGATCATCTCCTGTATCATGTCTGCAATCTCTGATCATCTCCTGTATCATGTCTGCAGTCTCTGATCATCTCCTGTATCATGTCTGCAGTCTCTGATCATCTCCTGTATCATGTCTGCAATCTCTGATCATCTCCTGTATCATGTCTGCAGTCTCTGACCATCTCCTGTATCATGTCTGCAATCTCTGATCATCTCCTGTATCATGTCTGCAATCTCTGATCATCTCCTGTATCATGTCTGCAGTCTTTGATCATCTCCTGTATCATGTCTGCAGTCTTTGATCATCTCCTGTATCATGTCTGCAATCTCTGATCATCTCCTGTATCATGTCTGCAGTCTCTGATCATCTCCTGTATCATGTCTGCAGTCTCTGATCATCTCCTGTATCATGTCTGCAATCTCTGATCATCTCCTGTATCATGTCTGCA
This sequence comes from Lithobates sylvaticus, assembly GCA_028564925.1. Classification (NCBI taxonomy): domain Eukaryota; kingdom Metazoa; phylum Chordata; class Amphibia; order Anura; family Ranidae; genus Lithobates; species Lithobates sylvaticus. The sequence continues at coordinate 151,928,532 of CM053030.1, forward strand.
ATCTCTGATCATCTCCTGTATCATGTCTGCAGTCTCTGATCATCTCCTGTATCATGTCTGCAGTCTCTTGACATCTCCTGTATCATGTCTGCAATCTCTGATCATGTCTGCAGTCTTTGATCATCTCCTGTATCATGTCTGCAATCTCTGATCATCTCCTGTATCATGTCTGCATCTCTGATCATCTCCTGTATCATGTCTGCAGTCTTTGATCATCTCCTGTATCATGTCTGCAGTCTCTGATCATCTCCTGTATCATGTCTGCAATCTCTGATCATCTCCTGTATCATGTCTGCAATCTCTGATCATCTCCTGTATCATGTCTGCAGTCTTTGATCATCTCCTGTATCATGTCTGCAGTCTCTGATCATCTCCTGTATCATGTCTGCAGTCTCTGATCATCTCCTGTATCATGTCTGCAGTCTCTGACCATCTCCTGTATCATGTCTGCAATCTCTGATCATCTCCTGTATCATGTCTGCAATCTCTGATCATCTCCTGTATCATGTCTGCAGTCTTTGATCATCTCCTGTATCATGTCTGCAGTCTTTGATCATGTCTGCAGTCTCTGCAGTCTCTGATCATCTCCTGTATCATGTCTGCAATCTCTGATCATCTCCTGTATCATGTCTGCAGTGTCTGACCATCTCCTGTATCATGTCTGCAGTCTCTGATCATCTGTATCATGTCTGCAGTCTCTGACCATCTCCTGTATCATGTCTGCAATCTCTGATCATCTCCTGTATCATGTCTGCAGTCTCTGATCATCTCCTGTATCATGTCTGCATCATCTGTATCATGTCTGCAGTCTTTGATCATCTCCTGTATCATGTCTGCAATCTCTGATCATCTCCTGTATCATGTCTGCAGTCTTTGATCATCTGTATCATGTCTGCAGTCTTTGATCATCTCCTGTATCATGTCTGCAATCTCTGATCATCTCCTGTATCATGTCTGCAGTCTCTGATCATCTCCTGTATCATGTCTGCAGTCTTTGATCATCTGTATCATGTCTGCAGTCTCTGTATCATGTCTGCAATCTCTGATCATCTCCTGTATCATGTCTGCAATCTCTGATCATCTCCTGTATCATGTCTGCAGTCTCTGATCATCTCCTGTATCATGTCTCAGTCTCTGATCATCTCCTGTATCATGTCTGCAATCTCTGATCATCTCCTGTATCATGTCTGCAGTCTCTGATCATCTCCTGTATCATGTCTGCAGTCTTTGATCATCTCCTGTATCATGTCTGCAGTCTCTGATCATCTCCTGTATCATGTCTGCAGTCTCTGATCATCTCCTGTATCATGTCTGCAGTCTCTGACCATCTCCTGTATCATGTCTGCAGTCTCTGACCATCTCCTGTATCATGTCTGCAGTCTCTGATCATCTCCTGTATCATGTCTGCAGTCTCTGACCATCTCCTGTATCATGTCTGCAGTCTCTGACCATCTCCTGTATCATGTCTGCAGTCTCTGACCATCTCCTGTATCATGTCTGCAGTCTTTGATCATCTCCTGTATCATGTCTGCAGTCTCTGATCATCTCCTGTATCATGTCTGCAGTCTCTGACCATCTCCTGTATCATGTCTGCAGTCTTTGATCATCTCCTGTATCATGTCTGCAGTCTTTGATCATCTCCTGTATCATGTCTGCAGTCTCTGACCATCTCCTGTATCATGTCTGCAATCTCTGATCATCTCCTGTATCATGTCTGCAATCTCTGATCATCTCCTGTATCATGTCTGCAATCTCTGATCATCTCCTGTATCATGTCTGCAGTCTTTGATCATCTCCTGTATCATGTCTGCAGTCTCTGATCATCTCCTGTATCATGTCTGCAGTCTCTGACCATCTCCTATATCATGTCTGCAGTCTCTGATCATCTCCTATATCATGTCTGCAGTCTCTGATCATCTCCTATATCATGTCTGCAGTCTCTGATCATCTCCTGTATCATGTCTGCAGTCTCTGACCATCTCCTGTATCATGTCTGCAGTCTCTGATCATCTCCTGTATCTATGTCTGCAGTCTGACCAGTCTCTGACCATATCCTGTATCATGTCTGCAGTCTCTGATCATCTCCTGTATCATGTCTGCAGTCTCTGATCATCTCCTGTATCATGTCTGCAGTCTCTGATCATCTCCTGTATGTCTGCAGTCTCTGACCATCTCCTGTATCATGTCTGCAGCAGTCTCTGACCATCTCCTGTATCATGTCTGCAGTCTCTGACCATCTCCTGTATCTTGTCTGCAGTCTCTGATCATCTCCAGTATCATGTCTGCAGTATCTGACCATCTCCTGTAAAGTCTGCCCTCTTCTCCTAGTTTTGGTATGATGCATCCCTGTCTGTCTTTTCACCTGCAAGTTTCAGTCAGTTTCTGGGTGGAGACCAAACCTGATTTCAGCAATCCTAGCGTGCAGTCTAATGCTTGTGATATTTCTTTTGTTACACACAGGTGTCTGTTTAAGAAGCAGTGATCACAGCACATAAATAGTTTATGAACAAGAGATAATTGGGGGAGAAGTGTATGAACTTGTTCTCCCGCCGATTATCTCCACACATGGAGAATCCTCATAGAATGACACAGTAATGACCAGTTTATGAAGCTGCGATCTGAGTGCTTCACTGGCGATCTGTGTCAGAATTCACAGTCCCCGATTCACCAGCTCAGAGGTGGAGAATCAGGGAGTGAAGAGGGAATGTGGGGGGATCTGAGGAGGAAAGAGGAAGATAATTAACTTCCTTGTGCCTCGTTCAGACCCCCCCAACACTGTAACCATGTCCCCCTATTATATATATATATATATATATATATATATATATATATATATATATATATATATAGTGTATGTGTGTATACATATATATTCAGAAGAGGACAGAAGAGAGACAGAAGAAGAGAAAGAAGAAGAGAAAGAAGAAGAAAAGAGAGAAGAAGAAGAGAAGAAGAAGAAGAGAAGAAGAAAGAAGAAGAAGAGAAAGAGAGAAGAGAAGAAAGAAAGAAAGAGGAAAGAAAAGAAAAGAAGAAAGAAAAGAAAAAGAGAAGAAAAGAAAGAAGAGAAAGAAAGAGAAGAAAGAAAGAAGAAGAAGAGAAGAAGAAAGAAAGAAGAAGAAAAGAAGAGAAGAAGAAGAAGAGAAGAAAAGAAGAAGAAGAAGAAGAAGAAAGAGAAGAAGAAAGAGAGAAGAAAGAGAGAGAGAGAAGAAAGAGAAGAAAGAAGAAAAGAAGAGAGAAGAAAAGAAAGAGAGAGAGAAGAGAAGAAGAAGAAGAAGAAGAGAAGAAGAAAAGAAGAAGAGAAGAAAGAAAAGAGAAAAGAAAAAGAGAAGAAGAGAAGAAAGAAAGAAGAAGAAAAAGAAAGAAAAGAAAGAAGAAGAAAGAAGAAGAAAGAAAAAGAAAGAAAGAAGAAAAGAAGAAAGAAAGAAGAAGAAAAAGAAAGAGAAGAGAAAAAAAAAGAAAGAAGAAGAAGAAGAAAAAGAAAGAAGAAGAAGAAGAAAAAAAGAAGAGAAGAAGAGAAGAAAAGAAAGAAAGAAAGAAAGAAAAGAGAGAAAGAAAGAAAGAAGAAAGAAGAAAAAGAAAAAAAGAAAAAAAAAGAAAGAAAGAAGAGAAAGAGAAGAAGAGAAAGAAGAAAAAAGAAAAAAGAAAAGAAAAAGAAGAAAAGAAAAAAGAAAAGAAGAAAGAAAAAAGAAGAAGAAAGAAAAGAAGAAGAGAAGAAAGAAAAAAAGAGAAAAAAGAGAGAAGAAAAGAAAAAAAAAAGAAGAGAGAAGAAAGAAAGAAAGAAAAGAAAGAAAAGAAAAGAAAGAAGAAGAAGAAAGAAAAGAAAAAGAAGAAGAAAAAAAAGAGAAAGAAGAAAGAGAGAAGAAGAAGAAAGAAAAGAAAGAAAAGAAGAGAAGAAAGAAAGAAAGAAGAAGAAGAAGAGAAGAAAAGAAGAAAAAAGAAAGAAAGAAGAAGAAAGAAGAGAAAGAAAAGAAAAGAAGAAGAAAAAAGAAGAAAGAGAAGAAAGAAAGAAGAAAGAAAGAGAGAAGAAGAAGAAAAAAAAAAAAAAGAAAGAAGAAAAGAAAAGAAAAGAAAAAGAGAGAAAAGAAAAAGAAAAGAAAAAGAGAAGAGAGAAGAGAAAGAAGAGAAGAAAAAGAGAAGAAAAAGAGAAAAAAGAAAAAGAAAGAAGAAAAAAAAAAGAAAGAAGAAAAAAGAAAGAGAGAAAGAAGAAAGAAAGAAAGAAGAGAGAAAGAGAAGAAAGAAAAAAAAGAAAGAGAGAAAAGGAAGAAGAAGAAGAAAAGAAAGAAAGAAAAAAGAAAAAGAAAGAAGAAGAAAAAAAAAAAGAAGAGAAAAGAGAAGAAGAGAGAGAAGAGAAGAAAGAAAGAAGAGAAAGAAGAAGAAAAAAGAAAGAAGAAGAGAAAAAAAAGAAAGAAAAAGAAGAAGAAAGAAGAAAGAAAAAAAGAAGAAGAAGAAGAAGAGAAGAAGAAAAAAGAAAAAAGAAGAAGAGAAGAAGAGAAAGAAAAAAAGAAAGAAAGAAAGAAAAAAGAGAAAAAAGAAGAAAAAAAAAAGAAGAAGAAAGAAAAAGAAAGAAAGAGAAAAGAGAAGAGAAAGAAGAGAAGAAAAAGAAAGAAAAAAAAAGAAAGAAAAGAAAAGAAAAGAAAGAAGAAGAAGAAAGAAAGAAGAGAAAAAGAGAAAAGAAAAAAAAAAAAAGAAAAAAGAAAAAAAAAAAGAAGAAGAAGAAGAAAAGAGAAAAGAAGAAAAAGAAAAAGAAAAAGAAGAAGAAGAGAAGAAAGAAAGAAGAAAAGAAAAGAAAGAAAAAGAAAAAGAGAGAAGAAAGAAAAGAAGAGAAAAAAAAGAAGAAAAAAGAAAGAAAAAGAAAAAAAAGAAAAAAAGAAAGAAAAAGAAAAGAAAAGAAAAGAGAAAGAGAAAAAAGAAGAAAGAAAGAGAAGAAAAAAAAAAAAAGAAAAAAGAAAAAAGAAGAAAAAAGAAGAAGAGAAAAAAGAAGAAAAAGAAGAAAGAAAAAGAAGAAGAAGAAAAAAAAAAGAAAAGAAAGAAGAGAAAAAGAAAGAAGAAAAAAAGAAAAGAAGAGAAAGAGAAGAAAAGAAGAAGAAGAAAAAGAAAAGAAAAAAGAAGAAAAAGAAAAAAAAAAAAAAAAAGAAAAGAAAAAAAGAAAGAAAGAAAAGAAGAAAAAAAGAAGAAAAGAAAGAAGAAGAAAGAAGAAAAAAAAAAAAAAAAGAGAGAAAAAAAAAGAAGAGAAGAAAAAGAAAAGAAAAAGAGAGAAGAGAAAAGAAGAAAAAAAGAAAGAAAAAAAAAGAAAGAAAGAAAAAAAAGAGAAAAAGAAAGAAAGAAAGAAGAAAAAAAAGAAGAAAAGAAGAAGAAAAAAGAAGAAAAGAAGAAAAAGAGAGAAGAAAAAGAGAAAGAAAAAAAAAAGAAGAAAGAAAGAAAAGAAAAGAAAGAGAAGAAAGAAAAAGAAGAAAGAAAGAAAAGAAAGAAGAAGAGAAAAAGAAAGAAAAAAAAAGAAAAGAAAGAGAGAAAGAAGAAAAGAGAAAAAAAAAAAGAAAAAAGAAAGAAGAAAGAAGAAAAAGAAGAAAGAGAAAGAAAAAAGAAAGAAGAAAAGAAAAGAAAAAAGAAAAAAAGAAAAAGAAAAAAAAAAAAAAAAAAAGAAAGAAAGAGAGAGAAGAGAAGAAGAGAGAAAAAAAAAGAGAAAGAAGAGAAGAAAGAGAAAAAAAAAAAAGAAAGAAAAAAAAGAAAGAAAGAAGAAAAAAAGAAAGAAGAAAAAAAGAAAGAAAAGAAGAGAAAAAAAGAAAGAGAGAAAGAAAAAAAAGAAAAGAAGAGAAGAAGAAAGAAAAAAAAAGAAGAGAAGAGAAAAGAAGAAAAGAAGAGAGAGAAGAGAAGAAAGAAAGAAAGAGAAAAAAGAAAAAGAAAAGAAAAAAAAAGAAAAAAGAAAAGAAAAAGAAAGAAGAAAAGAAAGAAGAAAGAAAGAAAAGAAAGAAAAAAAGAAAAGAGAAAGAGAAGAAAGAAAGAAAAGAAGAAGAAAAGAAAAAGAAGAAAGAGAGAAGAAAGAAAAAGAAAGAGAGAGAGAAGAAAAGAAGAAGAAAGAAAAGAGAAAGAAAAGAAAGAAGAAGAAGAGAAGAGAAGAAGAGAAGAAAAAAGAAAGAAAAAGAAAGAAAAAGAAGAAAAAAGAAAAAAAGAGAAGAAAAAAGAAAAGAAAGAAAAAAAAAGAAAAAGAAAAAGAAAAAGAAAAAAAAGAAGAAAGAAGAAAGAAAGAAAGAAAGAAAAAAAAGAAAAAAAAAAGAGAAGAGAAGAAAGAGAAGAAAAGAAAAGAGAAGAAAAAAAGAAGAAGAAAAAAGAAGAAAAAGAAAAAAAAGAAAAGAGAGAAGAAGAAGAAGAAAAGAAAGAAGAAAAGAAAAAGAAAGAAAGAGAAGAAGAGAAAAGAAGAAAGAAGAGAAAAGAAGAGAAGAAGAAAAAAAAAAAGAAAGAAGAAAAGAAAGAAGAAAGAAGAGAAGAAGAGAAAGAAAGAAAAGAAAAAAAGAAGAAGAAAAGAAGAAGAAAAAAAAAAAAAAAAAAAAAAGAAGAAAGAGAAAGAGAAAAAAGAAAAAAGAAAAAGAAAAAAAGAAGAAAAAAGAAAGAAAAAAAAAAGAAAAGAGAAGAAAAGAAAGAAAAAGAAAAAAGAGAGAGAAGAGAGAAGAAGAAAAAAGAAAGAAAAGAAGAAAAAAAGAAAAGAGAGAAGAAAGAAAGAGAAGAAAAAGAAGAAAGAAGAAGAAAAGAAGAAAAAAAGAAGAGAAGAAGAAGAGAAGAAGAAAGAGAAGAGAGAAGAAAGAAGAAGAAGAAAGAAAAGAAAGAAAAAAAAGAAGAGAGAAAAAAAAAAGAAAAGAAAAAGAGAGAGAGAAGAGAAAGAAGAAGAGAAAGAAGAAAGAAGAAAGAAGAAAAAAGAAGAAAGAAAGAAAGAAGAGAAAGAAGAAAAGAGAAAAAGAAGAAAGAAAAGAAGAAAGAGAGAAAAAGAAAGAAAAGAAAGAAAGAAAAAAGAAGAAGAAAAAAGAAGAAGAAGAAAGAAAAGAAGAAAAAAAGAAAAGAAGAAGAGAGAGAAAGAAAGAAGAGAAGAAAAAAAAAAAGAAAAAAAAGAGAAGAAAGAAGAGAAAAAGAAAGAGAAAGAAAAAGAAAGAAAGAGAAGAAGAGAAGAAAAGAAGAAAAGAGAAGAAAGAAGAAAAGAAAAAAAGAAGAAAAGAAAAGAAAGAAGAGAAGAAGAAAGAAAGAAAAGAAGAAAAGAAAAGAAAAAAGAAGAAGAGAGAAAAAAGAGAGAAAAAAGAAAGAAAAAGAAAAGAAAGAAAGAAGAAGAGAGAAGAAGAAAAAAAAAAGAGAAGAGAAGAAGAAAAAGAAAGAAAGAAGAAGAGAAAGAAGAAGAAAGAAAAGAAAGAAGAAAGAAGAAGAAGAGAGAAGAGAGAAAGAGAAAAGAAGAGAGAAAGAAAAGAAGAAAAAGAAAGAAAAGAAAGAAAAGAAAAGAAAAAAAGAAGAAAGAAAGAGAAGAAGAAAAAAAAAAGAGAAAAGAAGAAGAAGAAAAGAAAAGAAAAAGAAAAGAGAAAAAAAAGAAAGAAAAGAGAAAAAAGAAAGAAAGAAGAAGAAGAAAAAAAAGAAGAAAGAGAAGAGAGAAGAAGAGAGAGAAGAGAAAGAAGAGAGAGAAGAAGAAAAAGAAAAGAAGAGAGAAGAAGAGAAAAAGAAAAGAAAGAAAGAAAAAGAAGAAAAGAAGAAGAAGAAGAGAAGAGAAGAAAGAGAGAAGAAGAAGAGAAAGAAAGAAGAGAAGAAAGAAAGAAAAAGAAAGAAGAGAAAAAAAGAGAGAGAGAAGAAAGAAGAAGAAAGAAAGAGAAGAAAGAAAGAAGAAGAAAGAGAGAGAGAAAGAAGAAGAAGAAAGAAGAAGAAGAAGAAGAGAAGAGAAGAGAAGAGAAGAAGAAGAGAGAGAAGAAGAAGAAAGAAGAGAAAAGAGAGAGAAGAAGAGAAGAAGAAGAAAGAAGAAAGAAGAAAGAAGAAAGAGAGAGAAAGAAGAAGATGTCACACAGGAGTACACAGGCCACGCCCAATGGCAGAGCCGCGAGCTCAAAGCTGATAAATGGCAGGATTGAGGGGGCGGAGCCTGCTGTGGAGACCGTTAGAGAGCCAGCCAATCAAATGGAACGCGCGGCGCGAAGGCATTACCTGAGTGCGTCACTCGGAGGGAGGATCAGACTGCGATGGACCAGCTTAGAGGAGGAGCTCGATTCGGCTGTCCTCCGCCCCGCCCACGCTTTCTTCCTACAGCCTCACAGCTGGACACTAAGAGGTAGGAGATTGTCACTATGGGGTTTATAGAGAGAGGGGGCGGGTATTTACTGAAGCCAGTCGGACATTTTTACTAAGGGAATCGGGGTAAATCATAGGCGGAGCTAGGCCGGTGTTTCTCCTCCCCACTGACACATTCCACATTGTACTGTCAGGGGCGGACCCTGTGTGATGGATGGCACCTCGGCTAATCAAAATATGTAAACACTACAGGATGGCCCCATGTCCAATCAGTGCGCGTCTTGGACCCGCCTCCTCCCTGTGGGCGGCTCGAGGACGCTTGGCCCGCCCCTTTGTTTAAAACGTCACATGGCTCTCTGCTAAGAGGGGCTGGAAATTCGGGAGTGTCCCAGCCCCTTTATTTAACTATGTCACACGGGCTCTGCTCAGGGGGGGGTGAGAACTTCAGTGTGGAGGACGTGCGAAGTGTCCGCCCTTTATTATACTGGTCACACGCCAGTAACAACTGGCCCTTGTAGTACCGGGGCCAGCCAGCAGGAGGGGTCGGGCATTGTACTGTAAACAGGGAATAAAAGTATGCATAGTAATAAAAATGTAAAATAAAAAGTGTTAGGCCCTTCCACATTCTCCAGCCCACTCACAATTGACTGTAAACAGTGCTGGAGTGGCGGCTGAATGGGGAGCCAGGAAGCGGAGACACACAGGAGGTATGAACTACAGCAATACAAGTTCTGTGGCTGAATAGAAACAACAGGATCTTCGGGTGCAACAGTTACATGTTGCTGGCCGGGCATGCAGTATCTTCCAGTTAACATATTTGATCAGGCAGTGGTGCAGGTTACCCAGATTCAGCCCCCCCCTTCCTCTTGTCGTGCTCGTTAATTTTGTTTTTTTTTTTTATCTGCCTAATCTGACCAGCACATTGTCGGAGCACACTGATAAGATCTCTGGAAAACTATGCTGCAGCTTGTAAACCAGTTCCCTCTTATAGTCAGCTATTTAGCCAGTGCTCTGTGTGTGTGTGTGATGTGTGTGTGTGTGTGTGTGTGTGTGTGTGTGTTTGTTGTGCAACAGATGTTGTGTGTGTGATGTGTGTGTGTGGTGTGTGTGTGTGCACAGATTGTTTGATTTTTTTTTTTTTGGAGGGGATTTACTTCTGGATCAGGACTAGAAGTTCAGAGACCCATTAAATGGTAATTGTTCTCCACTATTCCTGAACAGTTCAACTGTTTTTGGTAAGATATTTGGATTTGGTTAGGAATTTGAATGTGGAAGCTGTTCTTCTGTCACATTGGTTGTACTTTTATAGGAAAATCACTAACTTGATCTTGCAGAACTGGATTTAAATTAGAGTGGAGCAGAATGTAAAACTATATACATGTACACTGGGTTAAACCATAAAACCGGGCTCTGACCAGGCTTCCTTAATCAAATCTTGTCTGCGAGTCCCTAACCGCTACGGTACGATGTATCCAATGCTCTGCATCACTTCATGTACTATGCATGCAGGCGCTGACCAGTCTTTTTTTATCATGTCTTGCAGTCTCTGGACCATCTCCTCTAAGTCATGTCCCTGCTTGTCGCTTCTGATCATCCCTCCTGTAACGATGTCCTGCAAGTCAGGATCATATCCGGTACTCATGTCTGCAGTCTCTGGTCCATCTCTGTATATGTCTGCAGTCTTTGCTATATCCTGTATCAGGTCTGCAGTCTCTGAGCATTCTCCTGTACTCATGTCTAGCAATCTCTGACCATCTCCTGGATCGATGTGTCCCTGCAGTCTCGGAAAATCTCTGTATCAGGTCTGCAGTCTCGGTTCAATTCTGTACTCATGGTCTGCAGTCTCTGTTCAATCTCCCTGTACTCATGTCGGCAGTCTTTGGTCATCTCCTTGTAATCATGTCTGCAGTCTCTGAGCATCTCCTGTACTCATGTCTGCAATCTCTGAGCATCTCCTGTACTTATAGTCTGCAGTCTCTGAGCTTCTCCTGTACTAAGTCTGCAGTCTCATGAGCATCTACCTGTAATAATACTGCAGTCTCTGAGCATTTCCTGTGTAAGAATCGTCTGCAGTCTCTGAGCATATGGGGAGGGGCCAGGGGTGAGGCTGTGAATGAGGGACCAGGGGCATGGCAGGGTGTGACTGATGGAGGGGCCAGGGGCCAGAACCAGGGTTGGGGCTGAAGGGGGCCCCATCAGGGAGGTCTGTAACGGGGCCCACGGGGCCCCATGAATTACATCAGCGGCCCTGGTTCACACTGCGACTTTAATCAGGGTGAGAGTTTTAGAGAGGAGGATGCCCCCCCCCCCCCCCCCCCCATTTCTGTCGGTGGGCGGAGCCTGCACAGTGTCATGTGATGGAGGCGGGTATAATTGTATTGATTGTGTGAATATTAAATAAGAAATGATCCGACTACTGTGGGAGCAGTTGTGCACAGCATTCAGATTTATAGTGTACACTTTCGTTCTGCCAGGGAGGGGGGCTGTGCATCTCCCTGGTGTTATGATCGAGTACAACCTTGAGTTAAGGAAGTACGGTTGATGGGGACATCTGATTTAAGGGAGCACTGATGATTGAGACACCTAATTTAAGGGAGAACTATGATGGGGGCATTTGATTTGATGGAGACTCTGATGGGAACGATTTAAGAGTGAACTTGATGGGGACATTCTGATTTTATGGGAGAGCTCTGACTGATGTGATGGGGGACATTCTGATGTAAGGGGAGAGCTCTGATGAGGACAATCTGTTTTAAGGGTGAGCTCTGATGTGGGACATCGGAATTTAAAGGTGAGGAACTCTGATGGATGAGGACATCTGATTTAAGGTGAGAACTGTGCTGGGTACTCCTTGGATTTATCCAACTTACCCTCCAATGTTCAATAGCAAATTGACGTACGTGGGGGGAAGTGGTTTCGTTATCATGACCTGGGGCATCAATATGTTGTTCACGCATTGCGGCGATCGTTGGAGGGGGGGTTGTGGCTGTCTGACACACGCTCACACAGGATCTTGGTAATGAAGCCTCCGGCGGAGGCTATTTACCACGTGGTCAGACGTGTCTAATCAAGGTCTTGCTGTCACGATGTAAACAGAGAAGTGCCGTTGATCGGATTTGTCCTCACTCAAGTCTGGACAGACGCGTGTTGAGGAGAGACCGATCGGGCTGCGCTTCTACTGACAGGGGGGGGTATGCGCTGATTGTTTATCAGACGCATACCCCCTCAGATCGCCAACTAGGACCACCAGGGAAGCACCAGGGAAGGCCACCAGGCTTGTGGCATGGCCAGGGACATCCACACCCAATGGCCATCCACATGCTATAAAATGGCCAAAAATATGCCAATCAGAGCTCCCAAATGGGCAATGAGTTGCACATCATATTTATGTGATAAAACAGGGAGGATGCCCAGCTATGCAACTGGAACAGTAGTCAATCAGTGGCCCAAACCAACAGTGGTCCAATCTGTGCCCACCTATCAGTGCCCATCCATGCCACCTATCCGTGTGCACCTTTACTGTTTGGCATCATAAGTACCTGTCAGTACCCCCTATGAGTGACCTTCTGTGACGCCTATGTGTGCCCATCAGTGCAGCCTTATCAGTGCCGTCTTTGGAAGATAGGAAACTCACTTTTTACATAAAAAATTGAACTCAGTGACAATGAAAAAACTTGTTGTTTTTTTTTGCAATATTTTCGGTCGTTTTGTTTGTTTGTTGCGCAAAAAAATTTATATCGCAGAGGTGATCATTTACCACCAAAAGTGAAATGCTCTATTTGTTGGAAACAAAATGATAAAGAAAATAGTTTGGTGGGCAGTTGTCAGCATGACCGAGCAGTTGTCATTCAAATTGCGGACTGCGCTTGGAAAGATGAAAAAATTGGCCCTGGGCAGGGAAGGTGTCTAAGGGTCTGGTATTGAAGTGGTTTTATAGGAGAACCTCTGTTGGGGAAACGCCCTAATCCCATTTAAGGTGAGAGCTCTGATGAGCGGTCATCCTTTTTTATGGGAGTGAGCGCGGATTGGTGAATCATCTGATTTATGGAGAGAACTCTGATGGTGGTCATTCTGTAGTTAAGGGTGTACTTTGATGGGCGACATCAGATTTTATAAGGTTAATTAGAAAAAAAAGAATATAACTAAACAAGTACTTTAAGTATCGCCTTAATTTCATGTCGTTTTCAATGTAGTGCACCCCTTACTGTGTGGTGTCCCCTTCAAAGTGCTCTAGTAGATTCAGGTGGTCCTCATCACAGTGATCCCCTAAATAGTGTTTTCCCTTCAGAGTTCTCCCTTAAATCAAATGTCCCCATCAGAGACTGCTCTGTGCAAAACCATTACACAGATCCAGGTCAGTAATATAACATGGTTTTGTTATTTAAATAAAAAAATGTTTTATAATGACCTGCTCGGTGTAATTGTTTTATCAAAGTGCAGCTCTGATGGGGACATCTGATTTAAGGAGCACTCCGATGGGGAACTCCTGATCTAAGGAGATACTGCCGAGGGACCGACACCCTGTTTCAATGATGCAAATTCCGATGGGGGTCATCTTAATTTTATGGGAGCACTCTAATGGGGGACACCTGATTTTAAAGCGGAGCTCCACCCATAGGGGAAGCTCCGCTTGTTTGCCTCCTCCCACTACGCTGGCTCATTTGGTAACTTTTTCGGGGAGGGCTGCGTAGTACCTGATTTTTGACAGGGTATCTGCTCCTACTTCAGGCTGATCTTTGTTTGCGGCCAATAGTCACACCGGAAGTTTTGCACTCCTCTTCTCCTAGTTTTGGTATTGAATGCATCCCGGTCTGTCTTGTATCCTGCTAAGGTTCACGTCAGTTTTCTGTGGTAGGAGACCAATACCTGATTTACAGCAACTCCTAGCGTTGCAGTCTAATGCTTGTTCTCTAAACACTCTTAACTATCTTCACAACACCCGCTCCCTGATATTTCTTTTATTACACGTGTTCCAAGCTCACTGTCTTCTCTTCTCTGCTAGATTTCATGTTGATGAATTGGGATGAGATATCGACTCCTCTCTGAACTCTCCCTGCCTTTTCACTACGGATGTGTTTCTTACTATTGTGAACCTTGCCTGCATTGAACCTGGAAATTGTGATCTCGATTCAACCCCCCTGACGATCTCTATTGCAGAGTTTGCCAATTCTTTCATATAACAAGTGGAAAGACTTATCTGCTCACTCAGCTGTCAAAAGAAAACATCAGGGCAGTCTACCAAGTTTTTAACATAAAACATTGTAACTAACTCTTCCTTCTTAGATCAAAGGGATAAACTTCTGTGTAAAGAAAAAATCCAGGCAGTCTGCCAAGTTTTTAAATGTAAATGCAGGAAGTTTAACCACTTAAAGTTCTAAATCTTTTTCTGACACTTGTTTCTTAAGATAAAATCAATATTTTTTGCTAGAAAATTACTTGTAAACCCCCAAACATTATATATATTTTAGCAGAGACCCTAGGGAATAAAATGGCAATTGCTGCAATATTTTATGTCACACTGTATTTGCCCAGCGGTCTTTCAAACACAATTTTTTTGGCAAAAATACACTTCAATGAATAAAAAAAAACATGAAAAGTTAGCCCAATTTTTTTTGTTTTTAATGTGAAAGATGATGTTACGCTGCGAGAATCGTGAGAGAATCTATCTTCTAAGCAAAAAAATTGTGATTCTCATTTTTAGACAAAATCGCGCAGCTCTACATTCAAACACTTTACCTGTCTGCCAACCGCAAGTACCTGTTTCTTGTGCTCAGTTCGCTGCTGACCCCCTGTACATGGCAAGACCCCAAAAAAGTCTCACACATGTGGTTTCACCATACTCAGGAGAAGCAGCAGAATGTGTTTTGAGGTGTCACTCCACATATACCCTGTGCCATGTGTCAGAAATATCTAATTAAATTGACAACTTTGTGTATAAGAAAAAAAATTTCATTTTTCAAAAACTTGAAAAAATAAAATCTTACATTGCACTCAACATGCCTCTCAGCAAATACTTTGGGGTGTCTACTTACAAAAAGGGTAATTTGTGGGGTTGTCCTGTACTGCTCTGGCATTTTAGCATCTCAGGAAATGTGAATAGGCAGTTATGCCATTTTTCTCCCCCAATCCATACTTGCCTAGGTGGATGCAGCATCGGTCTGGTGCTGCATCTGTCCCTGGCACCAGCTCTAACACTGAGAAGCGATCGATCTAACAGCGCTGATCGATCGTTTTTCAGAGCTCCCTGAGCAGTGAGCTGGTGACTGTCACTCACCGGCTTTCCTCCTCTGCCCCCCCCCCCCCCCCATCAGAGTCACTGGAGCGCTGGGCGGTGGAGGGGGCGGGGAGCAGCCGTCTCAGTCTCTCAGTGGCTTGATGAGACTGATTCAGGTGGCGGTCCAGGCATGTGGGAGGATCCCGACTTCATTGTTGCTATCTTGTCCGATTCTGCACCGGCTCTGTGACGTCAGCCCGCTGTCTGCTGAAAACGGTCACAAGAGTGAAAACATAAACTGCACTCCTGTGATCTATAGGAGAAGTACAGCAAAGCTTTTTTTTTTCATTTATATCACAAAAAAAAACTGGAGATAAAATGCCTCTATTTGTGTGGAAAAAAAATGATATGAATTTTGTTTGGGGTACAGTGGTACATGACTGCACAATCGCCAGTTAACTACTTACGGACTGCCTGCCGCAGTTTTACGCTGGTTGTTTGAAGGAGATTATCGTTGTTATGGCAGCAAGCTAGCTGCCATAACCCCGGTATCCCCTACTTCAGCGGGCGGTCCACTACAAGATAAAAGTGGTCTCTGCGGTGGATTCCTGGCGCTTAGCGGAGTCGATTGCGTCCCTAGCGCTAGCTGGGTATGGAAACACGTGAGTGAAAGATGGCCCCCACCTGTCTCCATACAATTGCTGGGCGGAAGCGACGTCAAAAAGTCACTTCCGCCCACAGCTCTGAAAGGGCCATTTTTTTAATATAATTTTTTTAAATGACAAAAATTTTTTATATTTATATATTTTTTTATTGCAATTTAGTCTAAATATGAGATCTGAGTCTTTTGACCCCAGATCTCATATTTAAGAGGTCATCTCATGCTTTTTTTTATTGCAAGAGATGTTACATTCCTTGTAACAAGAAAAAAAAGTGACAATTAAAATAAAATTAAAAATAAAAATAAATTAAAAAATAAAAGGTAAAACAAATAAGAAAAAAAAATTGATACCAATGATAGGCACTATTCCTTCCTATGATACCAATGATGGGACACTTTTCCTTCCTATGATACCAATGATGGGGAACTATTCCTTCCTATGATACCAATGATGGGGCTATATTCCTTCCTATGATACCAATGATGGGGCCCTATTCCTCCCAAGGATACCAATGATGTTTTTTTTTAGGGGCACTATTCCTTCACCTAGTAACAATTGTGGCCATATTTACTCCCACTGATACCAGGAAAATTTCTGCTTCTGCTGGCCACAGTCTGGCCCTCCTAAAGTCTGAAATACAATAAAATGTCCCTTTGTTTAAAAGTATGGAGATCCCTGCCCTAATGCATAAACATTCTGAACTACATACATCGTTCCAGAATTTTATTTATTTCTCATTTTTCTTCAGTCCATTTTTTTTAATTTCCATCTATTAAATCTTCTGCCCTTGTTGTTTTAAATTTGGATAGTAAAACATTTTTTTTCTGCCAGTAAATACCTTATACAGCTCACCTCCTGTCTCTTGTCTGGTCCATTAGCATAGGCTTATGACATCATGCACAGCTCTCGCCCACTCTTGTGAAAGTTTGCCAGGAAGGGGGAGGGGGGAGGTGTGAGTCATAAGAGGGGCCAATGAGAGCTGCGGAGCTGGAGGTGTGCCTCTTCTGTCTGTGTAAATCCAGGATGTGAACAGAGGTGGCAGCTTCAGTTGCCCACAGTTTAAAATGGATGCAGCCAGACTGTAGTAGAGGGAGATTTACAGTATCACCGTATATATATATAAGTACAGTACCACCGTATATATAAATTAATATGCATAGGGTTGGTGGGAAGCTTTGGATCGACAAAGATGTTTTTTTTTTACAATTATGTGAGCAGACTGCAGTTCCTCTATAATTTCATCAACCCTCAAATATGGGTTACATGTACTTTACATTTGAGATCAAAATCAATAGCTGGAACCTAAATGTCTGCTTCCTATTTTCTATGTGTTTTGCAGACCGTTTCCCTTCTTCAGGATGTACAATCACATTGTTTCTCACATAGTAACACTAAGCCCTGGTTCACATTGATGCTACTTTCAAATCGTGTTACTTCACTTGAAGTAACACGATTTCAAAGTAGCAAGGTCAGCGCGATTTCAGCTGCTACTTGATAGACATCTGTGTGGCTTCATGAAATCGGCAAATGTAGTGCAGGAACTACTTTCGCAAATTGGTGCGGCACCGCAAAATCGTTGGGCTGGTTCACACTGATGCGATTTCTGATGCGACTTGAGTAACCACTGAATGCATGACAGGTGAATCCTATTATTTTCAATGGTGCCTGTTCACATCAATGCAATTCTGTTGGCGGTGTTGATTTTGGAAAAAGTTCCTGTGCTACTTTGGTGCATTTTCAGGTGTGATTTGGCTCCATAGAATTTGCTAACCCACTTCCAAATGTTTGCACTACATATTTGCAGGTTGAAAAGTGCATGAAAAACGAATCTTTTTTGTGTGTACTGAGCCTTCAACATTAGAACAGGCATCTCATTCAAGGTATATACTAAAAGGCAACACATTTTTAGTTTTTGCAATAAATTACAAATAGGGATTAGAACACGTTACATTTTTTTGTTGCTGTCTGTTAAACTGTTGGGTTTTGTCCCCAGATAGTACGATTTATAAAGGGGAAACCTTGCATTGGAGGACTCTAGTTCTGGTGACCTGGGGGTCCCCAAGGATTTCATACATTTTCAGGGATTTCCTCTGACTTCTGTTTGTTATGGGACAGAAAGTGAAGGGAAATCTCTGCTCAAATGGAACAACATTGGCTAAAAAAAAAAAATCTCACAAGGGTTATAACCCTTTATTACTCCATCCAAAATGAAAAAAATTGTTTTGCCTTTAGTGCTACCTCAAGTATTCCAGAGTAAGGTCATCCGTCTCATCAGTCCTCAGTTTATATCCCATGGCAGAGGGGGTGCAGTGGATGAGGAGGGTAATGATAATGTTACTTTGTGCTTTTGAATCATGTCACTGAACAATGTTTACAAACACTGATTAAAAGGTCCATTTTTGACAGCGGTGGCTACAGCCAGCTGCTGTATTTACACAGCAAGTCTCGGGTGTCATTCTGACCAAGAAAGTCAGAAGTTCTGCATATTTTCTGGGGTTCAGCAATTCAAGATTCTGAAGCTATAACTATGACAGCCAGGCAAATAGCTTTTACAGAAAGAGTTCAGCTGAGGCTATCCCCATATTCCTTTCATAATAATTGCCTGGCTGTCATATGGATCCAATGGCTTTAATGTTTTCTATCTCACTAACCCAGAAAAAGTAGGTCTTTTTTTGGAGGATGGGGGTGCCCTTCTTGGCTACTGGGTCTTTTGGGATGCTTTAGGCCTTTTTTGAAAGGGGGAGGTGCCCTTTATGGGTCTTTTGGGGTTCCGTAGGCCTTTTTTCAGGGGGAAGGAGTGACCTTTTGCCCATTGGGTCTTTTAGGACAGTTTAAGCCTTTGTTTGGGCAGGGTTGCCCTCGTTAACAATGAGAAAGTTTACAGCATTTTTGTTTGGGGGAGGGGGAGCCCTTACTCTGGAGTCCTAAATCACACACCTTCGTGCACCAGGGGGCCAGGTACTGCTTGTCTATCCTCCGTAAAGGGGTAACCCTTCTTCCCCACTTTACGGCCGAGACTTCGCACACAGACGGGACAGCAGCGAAGAGACATTTTGAAAACTCTTTGCACCTGATGCATCCAGATGGGTGTCGGTTTCTGCCCGAGCTAACAATCTAAGGAGAAAATCACTGCCCACAAGAGCTTAACATCTAATATGACAAAGAAAATCCTGCTCATAAGAGCTTACAATCTAACAAGAAAATGTCTGCCCACAAGAGCTCAAGGTGAAAAGAATATAAATAGAGCACTTACCTTGCAGATATCCACTTACCTTTCTCTTTACTTTATTCATCAAAAATGATAAACTAGAGGACAAAAAATGATTCATGCATACATACAAAAATGAAAGGGGGAGAGGTGCCCTTTTTAGCCATTGGGTCTTTTGAGGTTTTTTTTTAGCCCCCCCTTTTTTTTTTAAAGGTAGGTCTTTTTTTGGAGGATGGGGGTGCCCTTCTTGGCTACTGGGTCTTTTGGGATGCTTTAGGCCTTTTTTGAAAGGGGGAGGTGCCCTTTATGGGTCTTTTGGGGTTCCGTAGGCCTTTTTTCAGGGGGAAGGAGTGACCTTTTGCCCATTGGGTCTTTTAGGACAGTTTAAGCCTTTGTTTGGGCAGGGTTGCCCTCGTTAACAATGAGAAAGTTTACAGCATTTTTGTTTGGGGGAGGGGGAGCCCTTACTCTGGAGTCCTAAATCACACACCTTCGTGCACCAGGGGGCCAGGTACTGCTTGTCTATCCTCCGTAAAGGGGTAACCCTTCTTCCCCACTTTACGGCCGAGACTTCGCACACAGACGGGACAGCAGCGAAGAGACATTTTGAAAACTCTTTGCACCTGATGCATCCAGATGGGTGTCGGTTTCTGCCCGAGCTAACAATCTAAGGAGAAAATCACTGCCCACAAGAGCTTAACATCTAATATGACAAAGAAAATCCTGCTCATAAGAGCTTACAATCTAACAAGAAAATGTCTGCCCACAAGAGCTCAAGGTGAAAAGAATATAAATAGAGCACTTACCTTGCAGATATCCACTTACCTTTCTCTTTACTTTATTCATCAAAAATGATAAACTAGAGGACAAAAAATGATTCATGCATACATACAAAAATGAAAGGGGGAGAGGTGCCCTTTTTAGCCATTGGGTCTTTTGAGGGTTTTTTTTTAGCCCCCCCTTTTTTTTTTAAAGGTAGGTCTTTTTTTGGAGGATGGGGGTGCCCTTCTTGGCTACTGGGTCTTTTGGGATGCTTTAGGCCTTTTTTGAAAGGGGGAGGTGCCCTTTATGGGTCTTTTGGGGTTCCGTAGGCCTTTTTTCAGGGGGAAGGAGTGACCTTTTGCCCATTGGGTCTTTTAGGACAGTTTAAGCCTTTGTTTGGGCAGGGTTGCCCTCGTTAACAATGAGAAAGTTTACAGCATTTTTGTTTGGGGGAGGGGGAGCCCTTACTCTGGAGTCCTAAATCACACACCTTCGTGCACCAGGGGGCCAGGTACTGCTTGTCTATCCTCCGTAAAGGGGTAACCCTTCTTCCCCACTTTACGGCCGAGACTTCGCACACAGACGGGACAGCAGCGAAGAGACATTTTGAAAACTCTTTGCACCTGATGCATCCAGATGGGTGTCGGTTTCTGCCCGAGCTAACAATCTAAGGAGAAAATCACTGCCCACAAGAGCTTAACATCTAATATGACAAAGAAAATCCTGCTCATAAGAGCTTACAATCTAACAAGAAAATGTCTGCCCACAAGAGCTCAAGGTGAAAAGAATATAAATAGAGCACTTACCTTGCAGATATCCACTTACCTTTCTCTTTACTTTATTCATCAAAAATGATAAACTAGAGGACAAAAAATGATTCATGCATACATACAAAAATGAAAGGGGGAGAGGTGCCCTTTTTAGCCATTGGGTCTTTTGAGGGTTTTTTTTAGCCCCCCTTTTTTTTTTAAAGGTAGGTCTTTTTTTGGAGGATGGGGGTGCCCTTCTTGGCTACTGGGTCTTTTGGGATGCTTTAGGCCTTTTTTGAAAGGGGGAGGTGCCCTTTATGGGTCTTTTGGGGTTCCGTAGGCCTTTTTTCAGGGGGAAGGAGTGACCTTTTGCCCATTGGGTCTTTTAGGACAGTTTAAGCCTTTGTTTGGGCAGGGTTGCCCTCGTTAACAATGAGAAAGTTTACAGCATTTTTGTTTGGGGGAGGGGGAGCCCTTACTCTGGAGTCCTAAATCACACACCTTCGTGCACCAGGGGGCCAGGTACTGCTTGTCTATCCTCCGTAAAGGGGTAACCCTTCTTCCCCACTTTACGGCCGAGACTTCGCACACAGACGGGACAGCAGCGAAGAGACATTTTGAAAACTCTTTGCACCTGATGCATCCAGATGGGTGTCGGTTTCTGCCCGAGCTAACAATCTAAGGAGAAAATCACTGCCCACAAGAGCTTAACATCTAATATGACAAAGAAAATCCTGCTCATAAGAGCTTACAATCTAACAAGAAAATGTCTGCCCACAAGAGCTCAAGGTGAAAAGAATATAAATAGAGCACTTACCTTGCAGATATCCACTTACCTTTCTCTTTACTTTATTCATCAAAAATGATAAACTAGAGGACAAAAAATGATTCATGCATACATACAAAAATGAAAGGGGGAGAGGTGCCCTTTTTAGCCATTGGGTCTTTTGAGGGTTTTTTTTAGCCCCCCCTTTTTTTTTTTAAAGGTAGGTCTTTTTTTGGAGGATGGGGGTGCCCTTCTTGGCTACTGGGTCTTTTGGGATGCTTTAGGCCTTTTTTGAAAGGGGGAGGTGCCCTTTATGGGTCTTTTGGGGTTCCGTAGGCCTTTTTTCAGGGGGAAGGAGTGACCTTTTGCCCATTGGGTCTTTTAGGACAGTTTAAGCCTTTGTTTGGGCAGGGTTGCCCTCGTTAACAATGAGAAAGTTTACAGCATTTTTGTTTGGGGGAGGGGGAGCCCTTACTCTGGAGTCCTAAATCACACACCTTCGTGCACCAGGGGGCCAGGTACTGCTTGTCTATCCTCCGTAAAGGGGTAACCCTTCTTCCCCACTTTACGGCCGAGACTTCGCACACAGACGGGACAGCAGCGAAGAGACATTTTGAAAACTCTTTGCACCTGATGCATCCAGATGGGTGTCGGTTTCTGCCCGAGCTAACAATCTAAGGAGAAAATCACTGCCCACAAGAGCTTAACATCTAATATGACAAAGAAAATCCTGCTCATAAGAGCTTACAATCTAACAAGAAAATGTCTGCCCACAAGAGCTCAAGATGAAAAGAATATAAATATAGCACTTACCTTGCAGATATCCACTTACCTTTCTCTTTACTTTATTCATCAAAAATGATAAACTAGAGGACAAAAAATGATTCATGCATACATACAAAAATGAAAGGGGGAGAGGTGCCCTTTTTAGCCATTGGGTCTTTTGAGGGTTTTTTTTAGCCCCCCCTTTTTTTTTTAAAGGTAGGTCTTTTTTTGGAGGATGGGGGTGCCCTTCTTGGCTACTGGGTCTTTTGGGATGCTTTAGGCCTTTTTTGAAAGGGGGAGGTGCCCTTTATGGGTCTTTTGGGGTTCCGTAGGCCTTTTTTCAGGGGGAAGGAGTGACCTTTTGCCCATTGGGTCTTTTAGGACAGTTTAAGCCTTTGTTTGGGCAGGGTTGCCCTCGTTAACAATGAGAAAGTTTACAGCATTTTTGTTTGGGGGAGGGGGAGCCCTTACTCTGGAGTCCTAAATCACACACCTTCGTGCACCAGGGGGCCAGGTACTGCTTGTCTATCCTCCGTAAAGGGGTAACCCTTCTTCCCCACTTTACGGCCGAGACTTCGCACACAGACGGGACAGCAGCGAAGAGACATTTTGAAAACTCTTTGCACCTGATGCATCCAGATGGGTGTCGGTTTCTGCCCGAGCTAACAATCTAAGGAGAAAATCACTGCCCACAAGAGCTTAACATCTAATATGACAAAGAAAATCCTGCTCATAAGAGCTTACAATCTAACAAGAACATGTCTGCCCACAAGAGCTCAAGGTGAAAAGAATATAAATAGAGCACTTACCTTGCAGATATCCACTTACCTTTCTCTTTACTTTATTCATCAAAAATGATAAACTAGAGGACAAAAAATGATTCATGCATACATACAAAAATGAAAGGGGGAGAGGTGCCCTTTTTAGCCATTGGGTCTTTTGAGGGTTTTTTTTAGCCCCCCTTTTTTTTTTTAAAGGTAGGTCTTTTTTTGGAGGATGGGGGTGCCCTTCTTGGCTACTGGGTCTTTTGGGATGCTTTAGGCCTTTTTTGAAAGGGGGAGGTGCCCTTTATGGGTCTTTTGGGGTTCCGTAGGCCTTTTTTCAGGGGGAAGGAGTGACCTTTTGCCCATTGGGTCTTTTAGGACAGTTTAAGCCTTTGTTTGGGCAGGGTTGCCCTCGTTAACAATGAGAAAGTTTACAGCATTTTTGTTTGGGGGAGGGGGAGCCCTTACTCTGGAGTCCTAAATCACACACCTTCGTGCACCAGGGGGCCAGGTACTGCTTGTCTATCCTCCGTAAAGGGGTAACCCTTCTTCCCCACTTTACGGCCGAGACTTCGCACACAGACGGGACAGCAGCGAAGAGACATTTTGAAAACTCTTTGCACCTGATGCATCCAGATGGGTGTCGGTTTCTGCCCGAGCTAACAATCTAAGGAGAAAATCACTGCCCACAAGAGCTTAACATCTAATATGACAAAGAAAATCCTGCTCATAAGAGCTTACAATCTAACAAGAAAATGTCTGCCCACAAGAGCTCAAGATGAAAAGAATATAAATATAGCACTTACCTTGCAGATATCCACTTACCTTTCTCTTTACTTTATTCATCAAAAATGATAAACTAGAGGACAAAAAATGATTCATGCATACATACAAAAATGAAAGGGGGAGAGGTGCCCTTTTTAGCCATTGGGTCTTTTGAGGGTTTTTTTTAGCCCCCCCTTTTTTTTTTAAAGGTAGGTCTTTTTTTGGAGGATGGGGGTGCCCTTCTTGGCTACTGGGTCTTTTGGGATGCTTTAGGCCTTTTTTGAAAGGGGGAGGTGCCCTTTATGGGTCTTTTGGGGTTCCGTAGGCCTTTTTTCAGGGGGAAGGAGTGACCTTTTGCCCATTGGGTCTTTTAGGACAGTTTAAGCCTTTGTTTGGGCAGGGTTGCCCTCGTTAACAATGAGAAAGTTTACAGCATTTTTGTTTGGGGGAGGGGGAGCCCTTACTCTGGAGTCCTAAATCACACACCTTCGTGCACCAGGGGGCCAGGTACTGCTTGTCTATCCTCCGTAAAGGGGTAACCCTTCTTCCCCACTTTACGGCCGAGACTTCGCACACAGACGGGACAGCAGCGAAGAGACATTTTGAAAACTCTTTGCACCTGATGCATCCAGATGGGTGTCGGTTTCTGCCCGAGCTAACAATCTAAGGAGAAAATCACTGCCCACAAGAGCTTAACATCTAATATGACAAAGAAAATCCTGCTCATAAGAGCTTACAATCTAACAAGAAAATGTCTGCCCACAAGAGCTCAAGGTGAAAAGAATATAAATAGAGCACTTACCTTGCAGATATCCACTTACCTTTCTCTTTACTTTATTCATCAAAAATGATAAACTAGAGGACAAAAAATGATTCATGCATACATACAAAAATGAAAGGGGGAGAGGTGCCCTTTTTAGCCATTGGGTCTTTTGAGGGTTTTTTTTAGCCCCCCCTTTTTTTTTTAAAGGTAGGTCTTTTTTTGGAGGATGGGGGTGCCCTTCTTGGCTACTGGGTCTTTTGGGATGCTTTAGGCCTTTTTTGAAAGGGGGAGGTGCCCTTTATGGGTCTTTTGGGGTTCCGTAGGCCTTTTTTCAGGGGGAAGGAGTGACCTTTTGCCCATTGGGTCTTTTAGGACAGTTTAAGCCTTTGTTTGGGCAGGGTTGCCCTCGTTAACAATGAGAAAGTTTACAGCATTTTTGTTTGGGGGAGGGGGAGCCCTTACTCTGGAGTCCTAAATCACACACCTTCGTGCACCAGGGGGCCAGGTACTGCTTGTCTATCCTCCGTAAAGGGGTAACCCTTCTTCCCCACTTTACGGCCGAGACTTCGCACACAGACGGGACAGCAGCGAAGAGACATTTTGAAAACTCTTTGCACCTGATGCATCCAGATGGGTGTCGGTTTCTGCCCGAGCTAACAATCTAAGGAGAAAATCACTGCCCACAAGAGCTTAACATCTGATATGACAAAGAAAATCCTGCTCATAAGAGCTTACAATCTAACAAGAAAATGTCTGCCCACAAGAGCTCAAGATGAAAAGAATATAAATATAGCACTTACCTTGCAGATATCCACTTACCTTTCTCTTTACTTTATTCATCAAAAATGATAAACTAGAGGACAAAAAATGATTCATGCATACATACAAAAATGAAAGGGGGAGAGGTGCCCTTTTTAGCCATTGGGTCTTTTGAGGGTTTTTTTTAGCCCCCCCTTTTTTTTTTAAAGGTAGGTCTTTTTTTGGAGGATGGGGGTGCCCTTCTTGGCTACTGGGTCTTTTGGGATGCTTTAGGCCTTTTTTGAAAGGGGGAGGTGCCCTTTATGGGTCTTTTGGGGTTCCGTAGGCCTTTTTTCAGGGGGAAGGAGTGACCTTTTGCCCA
The DNA here is from genome assembly GCA_028564925.1 of Lithobates sylvaticus. NCBI lineage: Eukaryota > Metazoa > Chordata > Amphibia > Anura > Ranidae > Lithobates > Lithobates sylvaticus. The sequence continues at coordinate 151,953,317 of CM053030.1, forward strand.
TTGGGTCTTTTAGGACAGTTTAAGCCTTTGTTTGGGCAGGGTTGCCCTCGTTAACAATGAGAAAGTTTACAGCATTTTTGTTTGGGGGAGGGGGAGCCCTTACTCTGGAGTCCTAAATCACACACCTTCGTGCACCAGGGGGCCAGGTACTGCTTGTCTATCCTCCGTAAAGGGGTAACCCGTCTTCCCCACTTTACGGCCGAGACTTCGCACACAGACGGGACAGCAGCGAAGAGACATTTTGAAAACTCTTTGCACCTGATGCATCCAGATGGGTGTCGGTTTCTGCCCGAGCTAACAATCTAAGGAGAAAATCACTGCCCACAAGAGCTTAACATCTAATATGACAAAGAAAATCCTGCTCATAAGAGCTTACAATCTAACAAGAAAATGTCTGCCCACAAGAGCTCAAGATGAAAAGAATATAAATATAGCACTTACCTTGCAGATATCCACTTACCTTTCTCTTTACTTTATTCATCAAAAATGATAAACTAGAGGACAAAAAACGATTCATGCATACATACAAAAATGAAAGGGGGAGAGGTGCCCTTTTTAGCCATTGGGTCTTTTGAGGGGTTTTTTTTAGCCCCCTTTTTTTTGTTTAAAGGTAGGTCTTTTTTTGGAGGATGGGGGTGCCCTTCTTGGCTACTGGGTCTTTTGGGATGCTTTAGGCCTTTTTTGAAAGGGGGAGGTGCCCTTTATGGGTCTTTTGGGGTTCCGTAGGCCTTTTTTCAGGGGGAAGGAGTGACCTTTTGCCCATTGGGTCTCTTAGGACAGTTTAAGCCTTTGTTTGGGCAGGGTTGCCCTCGTTAACAATGAGAAAGTTTACAGCATTTTTGTTTGGGGGAGCCCTTACTCTGGAGTCCTAAATCACACACCTTTGTGCACCAGGGGGCCAGGTACTGCTTGTCTAACATGATGGTCACCTCCACAAAGAGAAACAGTGTAGAACAAGTCTTTTACAGTTCTTTTACTTTCATAATTTTCTTGTTAGTCAACTTGTTATACAATTAAACATTGGGCAATGGTTTCCCAAAGCACTATGGTTAGCTAAAGAGACAGCACGGCAAAGCAGCTTGCTTGGCAGTTCCCAGTGTCTAATTGAAACCTCTTACTGAGCCATCTGATATGGTAGGATTCACATTTATGATGCGATCATGCTAATGATTTTAAAAGGATACCAAAGCTCTACCTCTCTGTCCATTTTTGACATTCTAATCTCAGATCTGTGACATCTGTATCTGTTGTAGTATTGCTGACCTCTTCTGAAAATGCTATTTCCTAGATGTCTCTTGCCTTAAAAGTAATTAACATGCATATAGCAGGTGAAGTCAGGACAGTCTGCATACTTTTTCTGGGTTAGTGAGATAGAAAACATTAAAGCCATTGGATCCATATGACAGCCAGGCAATTATTATGAAAGGAATATGGGGATAGCCTCAGCTGAACTCTTTCTGGAAAAGCTATTTGCCTGGCTGTCATAGTTATAGCTTCAGAATCTTGAATTGCTGAACCCCAGAAAATATGCAGAACTTCTGACTTTCTTGGTCAGAATGACACCCGAGACTTGCTGTGTAAATACAGCAGCTGGCTGTAGCCACCGCTGTCAAAAATGGACCTTTTAATCAGTGTTTGTAAACATTGTTCAGTGACATGATTCAAAAGCACAAAGTAACATTATCATTACCCTCATCATCCACTGCACCCCCTCTGCCATGGGATATAATCTGAGGACTGATGAGACGGATGACCTTACTCTGGAATACTTGAGGTAGCACTAAAGGCAAAACAATTTTTTTCATTTTGGATGGAGTAATAAAGGGTTATAACCCTTGTGAGATTTTTTTTTTAGCCAACTGTGTTCCATTGCAGAGATTTCCCTTCACTTTCTGTCCCATAACCAAACAGGAAGTCAGAGGAAATCCCTGAAAATGTAAGGAATTCCTTGGGGACCCCCAGGTCACCAGAACTAGTGTCTCCATTGCAAGATTCCCCCTTTATTACCGTACTTATCTGGGGACAACCCAAAAGTTGCACAGACAGCAAAAAAAAAATGACGAGGGTACTAATCCCTATTTACTTTATGCAAAACTAAAAATGTTTTGCCTTTAGTTATACCTTGATGAGATGCCTGTTATATTGTAAGGCTCAGTTCACACTACTATGATTCGTTTTTCATGCACTTTTCACTGCGAATATGTAGTGCAACTTTGGATGTGGTTAGCATATTCTATGGAGCCAAATCACACTGAAAATGCACCAAAGTAGCACAGGAACTTTTTCCAAAATCACACCGCACAGAATTGCATTGATGTGAACAGGCACCATTGAAAATAATAGGATTTCACCTGTCATGCAATTCAGTGTGACTCAAGTCGCATCAGAAATCGCATCAGTGTGAACCAGCCCAACGATTTTGCGGTGCCGCACCAATTTGCGAAAGTAGTTCCTGCACTACATTTGCCGATTTCATGAAGCCACACAGATGTCTATCAAGTAGCAGCTGAAATCGAGCTGACCTTGCTACTTTGAAATCGTCTTACTTCAAGTGAAGTAGCACGATTTGAAAGTAGCATCAATGTGAACCAGGGCTTAGTGTTACTATGTGAGAAACAATGTGATTGTACATCCTGAAGAAGGGAAACGGTCTGCAAAACACATAGAAAATAGGAAGCAGACATTTAGGTTCCAGCTATTGATTTTGATCTCAAATGTAAAGTACATGTATCCAATATTTGAGGTTGATGAAATTAAAGAGGAACTGCAGTCTGCTCACATAATTTGTAATAAAAAACATCTTTGTCGATCCAAAGCTTCCCTCCAACCACTTTGCATATTATTTTATATATACGGTGGTACTGTACTTATATATATATACGGTGATACTGTAAATCTCCCTCTACTAAGTCTGGCTGCAGCCATTTTAACTGTGGGCAACTGAAGCTGCCACCTCTGTTCACATCCTGGATTTACACAGACAGAAGAGGCACACCTCCAGCTCCGCAGCTCTCATTGGCCCTCTTATGACTCACACCTCCCCCCTCCCCTTCCTGGCAAACTTTCACAAGAGTGGGCGAGAGCTGTGCATGATGTCATAAGCCTAGGCTAATGACCAGACAAGAGACAGGAGGTGAGCTGTATAAGGTATTTACTGGCAGAAAAAAAATGTTTTACTATCCAAAGTTAAAACAACAAGGGCAGAAGATTTAATAGATGGAAAGTTAAAAAAATGACTGAAGAAAATGAGAAATTATTAAAAATTCTGGAACGATGTATGTAGTTCAGAATGTTATGCATTAGGGCAGGGATCTCCATACTTTTTAAACAAAGGGACATTTTATTGTATTTCAGACTTTAGGAGGGCCAGACTGTGGCCAGCAGAAGCAGAAATTTTCCTGGTATCAGTGGGAGTAAATATGGCCACAATTGGTACTAGGAGAAGGAATAGTGCCCCATCATTGGTATCTTGGGGAGGAATAGTGCCCCATCATTGGTATCATAGGAAGGAATAGTTCCCCCATCACTGGTATCATAGGAAGGAATAGTGCCCCATCATTGGTATCATAGGAAGGAATAGTGTCCCATCATTGGTATCATAGGAAGGAATAGTTCCCCCATCATTGGTATCATAGGAAGGAAAAGTGTCCCATCATTGGTATCATAGGAAGGAATAGTGCCCTATCATTGGTATCAATTTTTTTTTCTTATTTGTTTTACCTTTTTATTTTTACTTTTATTTTTATTTTTAATTTTTATTTTAATTGTCACTTTTTTTTCTTGTTACAAGGAATGTAAACATCTCTTGCAATAAAAAAAAGCATGAGATGACCTCTTAAATATGAGATCTGGGGTCAAAAAGACCTCAGATCTCATATTTAGACTAAAATGCAATAAAAAAAAAAATATATATATATAAAAATTTGTCATTTAAAAAAATTATTTTAAAAAAATGGCCCTTTCAGAGCTGTGGGCGGAAGTGACATTTTGACGTCGCTTCCGCCCAGCAATTGTATGGAGACAGGTGGGGGCCATCTTTCACTCACGTGTTTCCATACCCAGCTAGCGATAGGACGCGATCGACTGCGGTAAGCGGCAGGAATCCACCGCAGAGACCACTTTTATCTTGTAGTGGACCGCCCGCTGAAGTAGGGGATACCGGGGTTATGGCAGCTAGCTTGCTGCCATAACAACGATATTCTCCTTCAAACAACCAGCGTAAAACTGCGGCAGGCAGTCCGTAAGTAGTTAACTGGCGATTGTGCAGTCATGTACCACTGTACCCAAACAAAATTCATATCATTTTTTTTCCACACAAATAGAGGCATTTTATCTCCAGGTTTTTTTTGTGATATAAATGAAAAAAAAAAGCTTGGCTGTACTTCTCCTATAGATCACAGGAGTGCAGTTTGTTTTTCACTCTTGTGACCGTTTTCAGCAGACAGCGGGCTGACGTCACAGAGCCGGTGCAGAATCGGACAAGATAGCAACAATGAAGTCGGGATCCGCCCACATGCCTGGACCGCCACCTGAATCAGTCTCATCAAGCCACTGAGAGACTGAGACGGCTGCTCCCGCCCCCTCCACAGCCCAGCGCTCCAGTGACTCTGATGGGGGGGGGGGGGGGGCAGAGGAGAAAGCCGGTGAGTGACAGTCACCAGCTCTCTGCTCAGGGAGCTCTGAAAACCGATCGATCAGCGCTGTTAGATCGATCGCTTCTCAGTGTTAGAGCTGGCAGGGGACAGATGCAGCACCAGACCGATGCTGCATCCACCTAGGCAAGTATGATTGGGGGAGAAAAATGGCATAACTGCCTATCACATTTCCTGAGATGCTAAAATGCCAGAGCAGTACAGACAACCCCACAAATTACCCTTTTTGTAAGTAGACACCCCAAAGTATTTGCTGAGAGGCATGTTGAGTGCATGTAAGATTTTATTTTTTCAAGTTTTTGAAAAATGACATTTTTTTTCTTATACACAAAGTTGTCAATTTAATTAGATATTTCTGACACATGGCACAGGTATATGTGGAGTGACACCTCAAAACACATTCTGCTGCTTCTCCTGAGTATGGTGATAACCACATGTGTGAGACTTTTTGGGGGTCTTGCCATGTACAGGGGTCAGCAGCGAACTGAGCACAAGAAACAGGTACTTGCGGTTGGCAGACAGGTAAAGTGGTTGAATGTAGAGCTGCGCGATTTTGTCTACAATGAGAATCACAATTTTTTTGCTTAGAAGATAGATTTTGATTCTCGCTGCGTAACATCATCTTTCACATTAAAACAAAAAAAATTGGGCTAACTTTTCATGTTTTTTTTTATTCATTGAAGTGTATTTTTTGCCAAAAAATTGTGTTTGAAAGACCGCTGGGCAAATACAGTGTGACATAAAATATTGCAGCAATTGACATTTTATTCCCTAGGGTCTCTGCTAAAATATATATAATGTTTGGGGGTTACAAGTAATTTTCTAGCAAAAAATATTGATTTTATCTTAAGAAACAAGTGTCAGAAAAAGATTTAGACTTTAAGTGGTTAAACTTCCTGCATTTACATGTTAAAAACTTGGCAGACTGCCTGGATTTTTTCTTTACACAGAAGTTTATCCCTTTGATCTAAGAAGGAAGAGTTAGTTACAATGTTTTATGTTAAAAACTTGGTAGACTGCCCTGATGTTTTCTTTTGACAGCTGAGTGAGCAGATAAGTCTTTCCACTTGTTATATGAAAGAATTGGCAAACTCTGCAATAAAGATCGTCAGGGGGGTTGAATCGAGATCACAATTCCAGGTTCAAGGCAGGCAAGGTTCACAATAGTTAGAAACACATCCGTAGTGAAAAGGCAGGGAGAGTTCAGAGAGGAGTCGATATCTCATCCAAATTCATCAACGTGAAATCTAGCAGAGAAGAGAAGACAGTGAGCTTGGAACACGTGTAATAAAAGAAATATCACAAGCATTAGACTGCACGCTAGGATTGCTGAAATCAGGTTTGGTCTCCACCCAGAAACTGACTGAAACTTGCAGGTGAAAAGACAGACAGGGATGCATCATACCAAAACTAGGAGAAGAGGGGGGCAAAACTTCCGGGTGACTTTGCCGCAACAAGATCAGCCTGAAGTAGGAGCAGATATCTGTCAAAATCAGGTACTCGCTGCCCTCCCGAAAAAGTTCCAAATGTGGCAGCGGAGGGGGGAGGAGGCAAACAAGCAAAGATTTTCCCTTTGGGTGGAGCTCCGCTTTAAATCAGGTGTCCCCATTAGAGTGCTCCCTTAAATAAGATGTCCCCATCGGTATGTCTCTTTGAATCAGGTGTCGCCCTCGGAGTACCTCCTTAGATCAGGAGTCCCCATCGGAGTGCTCCCTTAAATCAGATGTCCCCATCAGAGCTGCTCTGTGAAAAACCATTACACAGAGCAGGTCAGTATAAAACATTTTTTTTTTTAAATAACAAAACATGTTATACTGACCTGCTCTGTGTAATGGTTTTGCACAGAGCAGCTCTGATGGGGACATTTGATTTAAGGGAGAACTCTGATGGGGAACTCTATTTAAGGGATCACTGTGATGAGGACACCTGATTTAAGAGAGCACTTTGATGGGGACACTCACTGTAAGGGGTGCACTACATTGAAAACACATGATTAAGGCGATACTTAAAGTACTTGTTTGTTATTTTTTTTTTTTTTTATTAACTTTTAAATCAGATGTCCCCATCAGAGTTCTCCCTTAAATCAGATGTCACCATCAGAGTTCTCCCTTAAATCAGATGTCCTCATCAGAGCTCTCCCTTAAATCGTTACCATCAGAGTTCTCCTTTAACCACTTCAATACCAGACACTTAGACACCTTCCCGCCCAGGCCAATTTTCAGCTTTCAGCGCTGTCGCAATTTGAATGACAATTGCGCGGTCATGCTACACTGCACCCAAACTATTTTTTTATCATTTTGTTCCAACAAATAGAGCTTTCTTTTGGTGGTATTTGATCACCTCTGCGATTTAAATTTTTTGCGCAACAAACAAAAAAAGACCGAAAATTTTGCAAAAAAACAAGTTTTTCTTTGTCACTGTTAATTTTTTTTGTAAATAAGTGCGTTTCCTTCTTCAATGACGGGCACTGATAAGGCGGCACTGATGGGCACTCATAGGCGGCACTGATGGGCACTCATAGGGGGTACTGACAGGTACTTATGATGCATACATATAGGTGGCACGGATAGGTGGCATGGATGGGCACTGATAGGTGGCACAGATGGACACTGTTGGTTGGCACTGTTGACACTGATCGGTGGCATTGCTGGGCATCCCTGTTTTATAACATAAATATGATGTGCCAATCAGTGCCCATTTGTGAGCTCTGATTGGCATATTTTGGGCATTTTTTTAGCATGTGGATGGCCATGGGGGATGTACCTGGCCATCCACATGCTGGGGGCTTCCCTGGTGGCTTCCCTGGTGGTCTAGTGTGGGCATCTGAGGGGGGTATGCGCTGATAAACAATCAGCGCATACCCCCCCTGTCAGGAGAGCCGCCGATCGGCTCTCCTCTACTCGCGTCTGTCAGACTTGAGTGAGGAAAAGCCGATCAACGGCTCTTCCTGTGTACATCGTGATCAGCCGTGATTAGACACGGCTGATCACGTGGTAAAGAGCCTCCGCCGGAGGCTCTTTACCAAGATCGGTGGAGCGTGTGTCAGACTGACACACCCCTCCACCGATCGCCGCAATGCGGGACATCATATGATGCCCAGTCAGGATAACGAAACCACTTCCCGGACGTCAATTTGCTATTGACTGGGCGGGAAGTGGTTAAATCAGGTGTACCCATCACAGTTCTCCCTTAAATCAGATGTCCTCATCAGAGTTCTCCCTTAAATCAGATGTCCTCATCAGAGCTCTCCCTTAAATCAGATGTCCTCATCAGAGCTCTCCCTTAAATCAGATGTCCTCATCAGAGCTCTCCCTTAAATCAGATGTCCCCATCAGAGTTCTCTCTTAAATCGTTCCCATCAGAGTTCTCCCTTAAATCAAATGCCCCCATCAGAGTTCTCCCTTAAATAGGTGTCTCAATCACAGTGCTCCCTTAAATCAGATGTCCCCATCACAGTTCTTCCTTAAATCAGGTGTACCCATCAGACCTGGGAGAGGCACAGCCCCCCTCCCTGGCTGTACAAATGTACAATATAAATATGAATGCTGTGCACACTGCTCCTCTGTAGTCGGATCATTTCTTATTAATATCACACAATCAATACTTTACCGCCTCCATCACATGACACGGTGCAGGCTCCGCCCACCGACACATCCGTCCTCTCTATACTCTCCCCTGAGTAAAGCGCTGTGTGACCAGGGCCGCTGATGTAAATCATGGGGCCCCGTACAGCCTACCTGATGGGGCCCCCTTCAGCCCCACCCTGGTTCTGCCCCTGGCCCCTCCATCAGTCACACCCTGGCCATGCCCCTGGTCCCTCATTCAGCCTCACCCCTGGCCCCTCCCCATATGGTCAGAGACTGCAGACATAGTACAGAAGATGGTCAGAGTACAGGAGATGATCAGAGACTGCAGACATGATACTGCAGACATGATACAGGAGATGATCAAAGACTGCAGACATGATACAGGAGATGATCAAAGACTGCAGACATGATACAGGAGATGATCAAAGACTGCAGACATGATACAGGAGATGATCAGAGACTGCAGACATGATACAGGAGATGATCAGACTGCAGACATGATACAGGAGATGATCAGAGACTGCAGACATGATACAGGAGATGATCAGAGACTGCAGACATGATACAGGAGATGATCAGAGACTGCAGACATGATACAGGAGATGATCAGAGAGACTGCAGACATGATACAGGAGATGATCAGAGACTGCAGACATGATGATACAGGAGATGATCAGAGACTGCAGACATGATACAGGAGACGGTCAGAGACTGCAAACATAGTACAGGAAATGGTCAGAGACAGAAAACATGGTACCGGAGATGATCAGAGACTGCAGACATGATTGATTCAGGAGATGGTCGGAGACTGCGTTTTTATGACTGAACCCAGTGTACAAGTATATAGTATCACAGGGCTGATACACTCTATTTAAACCAGCTCTGCAAAATCAAGTCAGTGATTTTTCTTTAAAAGTACAACCAAGTGACAGAAGACAGCATCACATCCAATTCCCAAAATACAAATGTTCTTACAAACAGTGAACTGGTCAGGATTAGTGGAGGACAATTACCAGTTAATGGGTCTGTGAAGCTTCTAGTCTAAACCAGCAGTAAATCCTCCAAACAATCTGTGCAGCACACACACACACACACACACACACAGCTCTGGCTAAATAGCTGATTTTAAGCTGAAATGGTTAAGAGCTGCTGCAGAGTCTTGCAGAGATCGTATGAGTGTGATCAGACAAGGTTAGGCAGATAAAAGATAAAAAAGTAACCAGCAAGACTAGAAGAAGGGGAGGCTGATTGGTAACCTGCACACTGCCTGATCACATAGATATCTGGAAGACACTGCAGCCGGCCAGCAACATATTACTGTGCTCCCGATGATCCTGTTGTTTCTATTCAGCCACAGAACTTGTATTGCTGTAGTCATACCTCCTTGTGTCTCCCTCCTTGCTCCCCCATTCAGCCCCACTCCAGCACTGTTTACAGTCAAATGTGAGCGGGCTGGAGAAGGGGAGGGCTACACTTTTTTTTTTTTATTACTTTGCATTCTTTCATTCCCTGTTTACAGTACATTGCCCGGACCCCTCCTGCTGGCTGGGCCCGGTACTACAAGGGCCAGTTGTACTGGCGTGTGACGCAGTAAATAAAGGGGCGGGACACTTCGCACGTCCGTCCTCTCTGAGTTCTCACTCCCCCCTGAGCAGAGCCCGTGTGACATGGTAAATAAAGGGGCGGGACACTCCCGAATTCCCAGCCCCCTCTTAGCAGAGAGCCATGTGACGTTTTAAACAAAGGGGCGGGCCAAGCGTCCTCGAGCCGCCCACAGGGAGGAGGCGGGTCCAAGACGCGCACTGATTGGACATGGGGCCATCCTGTAGTGTTTACATATTTTGATTAGCCGAGGTGCCATCCATCACACAGGGTCCGCCCCTGACAGTACAATGTGGAATGTGTCAGTGGGGAGGAGAAACACCGGCCTAGCTCCGCCTATGATTTACCCCGATTCCCTTAGTAAAAATGTCCGACTGGCTTCAGTAAATACCCGCCCCCTCTCTCTATAAACCCCATAGTGACAATCTCCTACCTCTTAGTGTCCAGCTGTGATGCTGTAGGAAGACAGCGTGGGCGGGGCGGAGGACAGCCGAATCGAGCTCCTCCTCTAAGCTGGTCCATCGCAGTCTGATCCTCCCTCCGAGTGACGCACTCAGGTAATGCCTTCGCGCCGCGCGTTCCATTTGATTGGCTGGCTCTCTAACGGTCTCCACAGCAGGCTCCGCCCCCTCATATCCATCGTTGGGCTCAATGGGCTGAGAGAACCCAGAGGGGGAGAGAACCCAGAGGGGGAGCGCGGCTTGTGCCGGGTGCTGCTGGAGGGAGGAAGGGGACACTTTTATATCACGGCTCCGGAGGACATGAGAAGAGATCCCCTCTATATACAGATCACCAGAGCACACCTATTTACATGTCACTGCCATTGTATGATCACTCATTATTTACACAATCATTTATTGCTATTTTGGATCTCCTCACACTTAGGTTTGGTTCATACATACAGCTACGACCGAGCGCAATTGTGTTTTCATGTGTCACATGTAGGGCAACCCATTCATGGAAAAGAAGTCCCCGAATGTTATCCAGAAGTGCGTCACATCAGATCATATGGTGCTGTGGCGTCATGTAGTTTGGCGCACGTTTGTAGATGTGTAGAGATCCACTAACCATGAATGGCACTGCGACGCGTTAGCTTCAAAGCAGCGCCAGCGCATTTCTGTGTATATTGGGAAAGCGTGCAATTTTACACACGTTCCCCCCACATATAGATGTGATCTGAGCCATACAGTGTTTAGTTTATGTGGTGAAATTACGCTTTGGAGTTTACAGAGTTTGGATAACTCCCCGCACTGCTCAGCGCTAAACTTCTAGTCATAGAGACATTTTTGGACACCCTTACTCAGTTGCGGTGTTCAGTCAGCGGAACAAACCCGTATACTCACTTTATTGCTATGAGTGAAATTCAAGACTTGGCTGGGTGTAACAAGATGTCCGCTGCCACCTTCTCAATGCAGGTGTTCTGTCAGATTAGCAAACCTGCTAGTTGTGGAACGCATGCGCAGTGAGTATTTTTGGTCAGTCAGCCGACGTAACGTCACTTCCGTTCACTGATCTCTCAGAACACAAGAAGCGATCATGGCTGCGGCTGATGAAGATGAATTTGTGTATTTCGTCGATGAGCTGCGGAATGAGGAGGAGGGGCCCCTCACCTTGCAGGTTTAAAAACGATGTCCCCCTCATTATTAACCACTTCAGCCCCGAAAGATTTTACCCCCTTCCTGACCACAGCACTTTTTGCAATTCGGCACTGCGTCGCTTTAACTGACAAGTGCGCAACGTTGTACGCAAACAAAATAGACGTCCTTTTTTACCCCCCACAAATAGAGTTTTGTTTTGGTGGTATTTGATCGCCTCTGCGGTTTTTATTTTTTGCGCTATAAAAAAAAAAATAGTGACAATTTTGAAAAAAAAAAACTATTTTGTACTTTTTGCTATAATAAATGTCCCCACTTTTTTAAAAAAAAAGCTAATTTTTTTCTCAGTTTAGGCCGATTCTTCTACATATTTTTGGTAATAAAAATCGCAATAAGCATATATTGATTGGTTTGCGCAAAAGTTATTGCGTCTACAAAATAGGGGATAGATTTATAGCATTTTTATTATAATTTATTTTTTACTCGTAATGGCGGCAATCTGCGATTTTTATCGTGACTGCGACATTATGGCGGACACATCGGACAATTTTGACACATTTTTGGGACCATTGGCATTAATACAGCGATCAGTGCTATAAAAATGCGTTGATTACTGTAAAAATGTCACTGGAAGTGAAGGGGTTAACATTAGGGGGCGATCAAGGGGTTTACTTCCCTCAAGTGTGTTCTAACTGAAGGTGGATGGGACTGACTAGGGGAGATGACAGATCGCTGTTCATACTTTGTTTGAACAGACGATCAGTCACTTCTCCCCATTGAGAACCGGGATCTCTGTGTTTACACACAGAGATCCCGGTTCTCGCCATGTCACGAGTGATCGCGGGAGCCTGGCGGTCATCGAGACCACTGGGCACTCGCATCGGCTCCGGGGTGAGCAGCGGGCCGCCTAATGAAGCGACGTAACATAACGCCGATTCGCCTGCCCATGCCATTCTGCCGCAGTGAAACTGCGGTGGCTGGTCGGGAACAGGATAAATGGGGCTTTGCCCAGCAGGCCTGAAGGGTGAAAAGGCCCTCACTGTGTTACTATGTAGGAGGGGGCCCCTTACTCTATAGGATTAAAGTGTATTGATCCTCTGACAGTAAAGGAGGCCCCAGTCTGCAGGTCTGAGGAAGGGCCCCTGAAAGTATACACAGAGCCCCTTTCCTGTTGTACAGGCTTAAACATGGATGGCCCTGTATTGAGTGCTAATGGGGGGGGGGATTACCTCCTTCTATGCCTGAGAAAGAGGAACCCCTCACAGTAGAGGGGGGGCTTCCCCTGGAGGCCTGAGGTTAGGGGCCTCTCATAGTGTCATTGTGAGAAGAGGGCTTTTTACCCTGTATAATGTGTATTGGCCCCTGACAATAAAGGGGGCCTCTGTCTGCAGGCCTGGGGTGGAAGGGCCCTTACACTATAGGACTAAAGAGGAGGGGTCCCTGACAGTGTACTATAAAGTGGAGGCATAGGATGGAGGGGCCCCTCACTGTTCTTAGTTTGGAGGCCCTTACCTTGTAGTAGTAGTAATGGCCCCCAATATGAAAGGGTAAGGGGCCCTCACTGATCAGGGCTGAGGGGAGGAGGGGACCCTGAAAGTATACTGTGACCCCCCCCCCCAATATATGTTGATGCCTCTCTTCTTCATGTTTAAAAGGTAGGGGCCCCTATCCTGAATGCTATTGGAGGGGAGAAAGGCTTACCCTTTAATGTTGAGAAAGTGGGCCCCTGGTAGTACCCAGTATTGGGGGGGGGGGGTCTTACAGTATACACTATGTAGCTTATCTCCCTCCACACATTATGAGACCGTTATGAGGAATTTGACTTCCTGCCCCCCCCCCCCCCCCCTTTAGACAGTTGTCACCAAAGAGAAAAATTTCCCCTCACCCACTAAAATGTTTGGCTTCCCCCTTACTATCTAGCATGCAGCCTCCCTGTACTTCCTCCCTGATAAATCAGTTTTCTGTCAGGAAATGAGGGAGAAATCCCTCTAAGGCCCCTTTCACACCGGGGCGTTTTTCATGCGGTGCAGCGCTAAAAATAGCGCCTGTTCACCGCATGAAATAATCCGGCCCCTTTAACTCCATTGTGAAAGCCGGCGGGCTTTCACACTGGAGCGGTGAGCTAGCAGGATGACAAAAAAAGTCCTGCTAGCAGCATCTTTGGAGCGGTGTGAAAGCCCTATACCGCTCCTTCCCATTGATTAGAATGGGACACCGTGGTAAAACCGCGGCAATACGGCGGCGCTCTGGGGGGGTGTTTAACCCTTTTTCGGCCGCTCGCGGGGGGTAAAACCGCACGAATACCGCGGTTAAAACAACGGTAAAGCAGCGCTAAATATAGCGCTGCTTTACCGTCACCGCGGCTCCCCGCCCCAGTGTGAAAGGGGCCTAACAGCACCCTGGATAGGAGTAGAAACCCAGCGGAGAGTCTTATTCTTCCTACTCATTCAACATAAAGGACTAAATATTTCAGCTGGACATTCACTGCTTCCCACAAAGTTTAACACGGGAGTGAGGTATTTTTATAAGTGCGGACAGGCAGGATTTTTTTATGACGGAAGAAACTGTCTCTGGTGTCATAGATGGGTCTCCCGGCTTGTAGCTTTTAGGCCCCTTTCACACTGGGGCGTTTTTCAGGCGGTACAGCGCTAAAAATAGCGCCTGTACACCGCCTGAAAAATTCCAGCCCCATTCACTCCAGTGTGAAAGCCGGCGGGCTTTCACACTGGAGCGGTGCGCTAGCAGGACGGTCAAAAAAGTCCTGCTAGCAGCATCTTTGGAGCGGTATAGGAGCGGTGTGTAAACCACTTCTACCCATTGATTTCAATGGGACACCGCGGTAATGGCAACGCTTTGCGGGGGAGTTTAACCCTGTTTTCGTCCGCTAGCGGGGGTTAAAACCGCACCGTTAGCGGCCGAATCCCGCGGCTAAAACGACGGTAAAGCAGCGCTAAATATAGCGCTGCTTTACCGTCGCCGCGGCTCCCGCCCCAGTGTGAAAGGGGCCTTACCGAACATTGTTCAAGGAGGAAGCAGTCACCTCAGAGCCCCCCTGTTCTGTTTAATATGTAGGTCCAGCCCAAATCTTTTTTTTTTTTTTAGTTTTTGGTGGAGTGGAGAAGGATTAGAACTCCTGTCAAGTTTTTACTGCAGCAATGCTGATACCGTAAAGAGACCCTGTCACCAGACTGTACATTTTAGCAACAACTTTCCCAAAAAGATTATATGTACGTTTATTATATTTTCTTCATGTTATTTACTTGTAAAATCCTACCTTGTGCAGACATCCAAAAGCCATGAAACTGCTGCTGGGTGCCACCATGTTGGATGTGGTGTCAGCAGCCCCAGCTAACTCAGCGCTGTCATTTTATTGACCTTTAATAGCCGTGCTGGTCAACTTTCTTGATATGGAGGGGCCTAAAATACAGCCCTTGACATTACCAAAGGGCTGCACATACAGTTCAATGATAATTCATTGTTGGAGAAAAGACACACAACAGGATATAGTCAAGACTTTGAACATGATACAAGAGATGCTCAGAGACTACAGGCATGATACAAGATATAGTCAGAGACTATAAACATAATAAAAGAGGTAGCCAGAGACTACGTGCATGATAAAATAGATGGTCAGAGACTATGGGCATAATATAAGAGATGGTCAGAAACGACAAGAATGATACATGAGATGGTCAGAAACTATACAAGAGATGGTCAGAGAATACAAGAGATGGTCAGAAACGACAAGAGATGGTCAGAGACTACAGGCATGATACATGAGATGGTCAGAGACTACGGGCGTGATACAAGAGATGGTCAGAGACTATGGTTATGATGCAACAGATGGTCAGAGACTATGGGCATAATATAAGAGATGGTCAGAAACTACAAGCATGATACAAGAGATGATCAGAGACTATGGGCAAGCAAAAAGAGCTGGTCAGAGACTGCAGACATAATACAGGAGGTGGTCAACAGGGGGACATGGCACAAGAGATGGTCAGAGACTGCAGACATGATACAAGAGATGGTCAGAGACTGTGAAAAGAATACAAGAGAAGGCCAGGGACTATGAATATGCTGCAGTAGTCTTTTAGAGACTGTAAACATGCTATATGAGCCATTGGAGACTGTGGACATGCTTTCAGCAAACAATAATAGACTGCAGTCATATTACATGAGAGCGCTAGAAATCACTGCTATAACAGGGCACTAGGAAAACACAGATCAGTGTCTGCAGGGGACCCTGAGGGCTGCACAAACAATACCAAATGGCCACAGGTTAGCCACCAGGTATTTATGGTATTCCCCTTCACTCCTCTCGCCCCTGCTCTATAATGTGGGGATGGGAGGGGAGGGGTGGAGGAGCTGGGCCAGCACTGGCAGTAATTACACACACCCAAAAGAAGGGAAGCGTATGGCATGCAAGGAGGGGCTGTTTAGGGGATTGACTCTTTCTGTATTTGTCAACATTTCTAGCAAGTTCACAGGCACATTGCAAGTCAATGAAAGTTATTAATGAAAAGGATAAATACTGCAAGTAAGCATTTACAATACTTGATTTTTGGTGCTTTTACCTGGATATTTTGGTGACAGGGTCTCACCTCTTCTAAAAAAAATCTCAAAGAAACAAAGTGTGCCCTGTAGTCACATTGGAGGTTCTTAAAGTATTTGTCTTGTTTGTCTGCAGCTTCATCTGAACATTATGAAGTTCTCTTTTTTTCTTTGGGTGTATAAAGGACCTGAATGGACACACAGAGCATCGGCTCGGCCCGGGAGCCCCCATAGCAAGCTGCTTGCTGTGGGCGCACTTGGCAGGAGGGAGGGACCAGGAGAGCCGGTGTTCTGTCACGAAAAGTCCGGCTATCGAAAAGTGTCCGCCCCGTACTGCTCAGGTGCAGTACGGAGCAGAAGGAGATTCGGAAAATCTCAGAAGATGAATGGAGCCTGCGCTATGAGTCGAGGTGTGAGCCCCACCATCCAAGTGGACATAGGGCTACACAAAGTTAGAGGGCCCCTCGGGCGCTCGCTTCACTCGCCGCGATTCGGGCACGGTCTTTTTTTATTCTAACTCTATGTCCACTTGGATGGTGGGGCTTGAACCTGGACTAACGGCGCAGGTGCCGTTCATCTTCGGCTATTTTCGGAATCTGCCTGTCATGTGTACGATACAATGCGACAATGTGACTTCATGCTAAACTAAAAAAAAGTTTTGACTTTAGTTATACTTTGATGAGATGCCTGTTATATTGTAAGGCCCAGTTCGCACTACTATATTTCGTTTTTCATGTACTTTTCACTGTGAATATGTAGTGTTACTTTGGATGTGTTTAGCATATTCTATAGAGCCAAATCACACTGAAAATGCACCAAAATAGCACAGGAACCTTTTCCAAAATCACACCGCACATAATCGAATTGATGTGAGCAGGCATCATTGAAAATATGATTTCCCTTGTCATGCAATTCAGTGCGACTCAAGTCGCAATGACTCAAGTCGCAAATGAGAAATTATTAAAAATTCTGAAACGATTCAAAATGTTATGCATTAGGGCAGGGGTCTCCATACTTTTTAAATAAAGGGCCAGTTTATTGTATTTTAGATTTTAGGAGGGCCAGACTGTGGCGAGCAGAAGCAGAACATTTCCTGGTATCAGTGGAAGTAAATATGGCCACAATTGGTACTAGGAGAAGGAATAGGGCCCCATCATTGGTATCATGGGGAGGAACAGTGCCCCATTCTTGGTGTCAGATGGCAGAACAGTGTGTCACATCAGTGGGAGGAATAGTGCTCCAAGAGCCCCACAAAGGCAAGCAAAGGGCCACACTTTGGAGACCATTGCATTAGGGTATGAAAACATATCGTGTTGAGTTTACCTTGAATCACGCTGCACTGCACTATTTTTTTAAATCGCACAAATAGAGCTTTATTTTGGTGGCATTTGATCACCACTTTTTTTTTTTTTTTTTTGTTATATAAATATAAATGAAAAAAACACATTTTCTAGTTTCTGTTATAAAAAAAAATCCAATAAAATCAAGTTTTATCATGAATTTAGCCCAAAATGTATTCTGCTACGTCATTTGTAAATAAAAAATTCCAATAAGTATCCATTAAAGGAGAAGTACAGCCAAAGCCTGCTTGACTGTACTTCTATGGATCACAGAAGTTCAGTTCGTTCTTCACTCATGTGACCGTTTTCAGCAGATAGCGGGCTGACGTCAGAGCCGATGCAGAATCGGGCAAGATAACGTCAATGAAGTCGGGATCTGCCCACATGCCTGGACCGGTGTTGTGTCGAATACTGTCCCCCGTCGGATAGTGTCCGCCCTGTACTGCGCTTGCCGAAGGTCTCCGAAGATGAGTCCAGGTTTAAGCCCCACCATCAAGTTAGAATAAAAAATTGCTGAGCGAAGCGAGGCCGTGCCCGAAGCATGGCGAGCGAAGCGTGGCGAGCAAAGCGAGCCCGCGAGGGGCCCTGTTACTAAGCGCTACCGTATGTCCACTTGCATGGTGGAGCTTGAACCTGGACTCAGGGCAGAAGGTAGTAGCAAGTGCGCAGGTGCCATTCATCTTCAGAGACTTTCAGAGTTCAGAGACATTATCCGATGGGGGGAC
This sequence comes from Lithobates sylvaticus, assembly GCA_028564925.1. Taxonomy (NCBI): domain Eukaryota; kingdom Metazoa; phylum Chordata; class Amphibia; order Anura; family Ranidae; genus Lithobates; species Lithobates sylvaticus. The sequence goes on from CM053030.1 coordinate 151,971,372, forward strand.
CGTTTTTGGCAGAACACCAGCACCTGAATCAGTCTCAGCGAGCCGCTGAGAGACTGAGATAGCCGCTCCCACCCCCTCCACAGCCCATCGCTCCAGTGAGTCCAATGGGGAGGGGGCAGAGGAGAAAGCGTCTGCTCAGGGAGCACTAAAAACCGAGCGATCATCAGTGTTAGATCGCTCGTTTCTCAGTGTTAGAGCTGGCAGGGGACAGATGCAGCACCAGACCGATGCTGCATCCACCTAGGCAAGTATGATTGGGGGAAAAAATGCCATAACTGCCTATCACATTTCCTGAGGTCCTAAAATTCCAGGGCAGTACAGACAACCCCCAAATTGCAACTTTTTGTAAGTAGACACCCCAAAGTATTTGCTGAGAGGCATGTTGAATGCATAAAAGATTTTATTTTTTCAAGTTTTTCAAAAATGACATTTTTTTTCTTATACACAAAGTTGTCACTTTAATTAGATATTTCTCACACATGCCACAGGTATATGTGGAGTTACACCCCAAACTGCTAGACTGCTCACGATCTGACATTTGCAGTGATAGCTCACATGCACAGTGCACATTGCTTTTATTTATTTTTTATTATTTATTTTGCTTTTTAATTTTTACACTGTACATTTCTTTTTTCTTTTTTTTATCACATTTATTGTTATCACAGGGGATGTAAAAAAAAACCTGTGATAGAAATAGGCAGTGGCAGGGGCTCTTTTCTGAGAAATCTAGAGTCTATTGGGGGGGGGGGGGGGGGGGGGGAACGCTGTCCTAAAGAAATGGCAGTCTGGGAAAGGGTAGTAGGTGGGGATTGATGACTGCCCTGAAAAGGGCAGCCTGGGAGGGTAGGGGTGGGAGATGGCTCACTGCCTTAAAAAGGGCAACCTGGGAGAGGGCGGTTCCAGCCAGAAGTACCAGTACCCACCAGCAGTACCAGCCACCAGTACTAGCCACCAGTACCTGTCACCAGTACCTGCCAGCAGTACCAGTACCAGTCAGCAGTACCCACCAGCAATACCAGTACCCGCCAGCAGTATCAGTACCCACCAACCGTACAAGTACCAGCCAGCAGTACCAGTACCCAGCAGCAGTACCAACCACCAGTACTAGCCACCAGTTCCAGTCACCAGTACCAGCACCAGCCAGCAGTACCAGTACCAGCCACCAGTATCAGTACCAGCCAGCAGCACCAACCACCAGTACTAGCCACCAGTTCCAGTCACCAGCACCAGCCAGCAGTACCAGCCAGCAGTACCAGTACCCACCAGCAGTACCAACCAGCAGTTCCAGTAACCAGTACCAGCACCAGCCAGCAGTACCAGTACCAGCCACCAGTACCAGCCAGCAGTACCAGTACCCGTCAGCAGTACCAGCCAGCAGTACCAGTACCCACCAGCAGCACCAGTACCCACCAGCAGTACCAGTACCACCCAGCACCCGCCAGCAGTACCAGTAGCAGCAAGCAGTTTCATCCAGCAGTACCAGTACCAGCCAGCAGTACCAGTACCCACCAGCAGTACCAACCACCAGTACTAGCCACCAGTCCCAATCACCAGTACCAGCACCAGCCAGCAGTACCAGCCACCAGTACCATTCAGCAGTACCAGAACCAGCCAGCAGTACCAGTACCAGCCAGCAGTACCAGCCAGCAGTACCAGTACCCGCCAGAAGTATCAGTACCCACCACAAGTACCAGCCAGCAGTACCAGTACCCACCAGCAGTACTAGCCACCAGTACCAGTCACCAGTACCCGCCAGCAGTACCAGTACCAGCCAGCAGAATCAGTACCCACCAGCAGTACCAGTACCAGCCAGCAGTGCCAGTACCCACCAGCAGTACCAGCCACCAGTACCAGTCACCAGTACCCGCCAGCAGTATCAGTACCCGCCACCAGTACTTGCCAGCAGTACCAGTACCCACCAGCAGTACTAGCCACCAGTACCAGTCACCAGTACCAGTACCCGCCAGCAGTATTAGTACCCACCAGCAGTACAAATACCAGCCAGCAGTACCCGCCACCAGTTCCAGCCAGAAGTACCAGTACCCACCAGCAGTACCAGCCACCAGTACTAGCCACCAGTACCTGTCACCAGTACCTGCCAGCAGTACCAGTACCAGTCAGCAGTACCCACCAGCAATACCAGTACCCGCCAGCAGTATCAGTACCCAGCAGCAGTACCAACCACCAGTACCAACCACCAGTACTAGCCACCAGTTCCAGTCACCAGTACCAGCACCAACCAGCAGTACCAGTACCAGCCACCAGTATCAGTACCAGCCAGCAGCACCAACCACCAGTACTAGCCACCAGTTCCAGTCACCAGCACCATCCAGCAGTACCAGTACCAGCCAGCAGTACCAGTATCCACCAGCAGTACCAACCAGCAGTTCCAGTAACCAGTACCAGCACCAGCCAGCAGTACCAGTACCAGCCACCAGTACCAGCCAGCAGTACCAGTACCCGCCAGCAGTACCAGCTAGCAGTACCAGTACCCACCAGCAGCACCAGTACCCACCAGCAGTACCAGTACCACCCAGCACCCGCCAGCAGTACCAGTAGCAGCAAGCAGTTTAGTCCAGCAGTACCAGTACCAGCCAGCAGTACCAGTACCCACCAGCAGTACCAACCACCAGTACTAGCCACCAGTTCCAATCACCAGTACCAGCACCAGCCAGCAGTACCAGCCACCAGTACCAGTCAGCAGTACCAGAACCAGCCAGCAGTACCAGTACCAGCCAGCAGTACCAGCCAGCAGTACCAGTACCCACCAGCAGCACCAGTACCCACCAGCAGTACCAGTACCCACCAGCACCCGCCAGCAGTACCAGTAGCAGCAAGCAGTTTCAGCCACCAGTACCAGTACCAGCCAGCAGTACCAGTACCAGCCAGCAGTACCAGCAGGCAGTACCCAACAGCAGTACCAGCCAGCAGTACCAGCCCTGGAGGACAGCCAGCAGCAGCCACCAGTTATAACCACCTGGGGGACAGCAGCAACCAGCTGCAGGAATCCTGAGGAAGAAGTGATGATCAAGGTCAGTTGAGGAGCAGGTAAACTGCTGTGCATCAGTGTAAAAGCAGCCTTAGTCCCCTTTCACACGATTGGTCCAATCGGGTCTGCCTGTCTGTTTTTCAGGCGGACCCAATCAGACCCTCCATTCACCTCTATAGAGCGGCAGATGTAAACAGACTCATGTCTGCTTACACCCGCCTATCTGCAATCCGATCTGCTTAAAAAACACAAGGGGATCTGTCCCCTTCTGTCTGGGCAGATCGGAGGGCCCTTAGGGTAGAGCGGGCTGCATCTGTGTCTGCTCTACATATGCAGAGTGGACACAGACCTGCCATCCGCCCACTACGCTCATTGTGGCCCGTGACCGGTTACCAAGTCGCTAAAGTGGCCCTCGGTCCTCAAAAGGTTGGGCACCCCTGTTGTAGACAGTCCACTTTCGGGCTACATTACATTAGAGTACAGTGTTTGCTGTACATTAAAAAAATATATATATATTTTTTGAAAAAAAAATAATTTTTGAAAAAAATATTCAGCACTTTCAGCTAATTTAACACTTTTCACAGTTACTCCAGCCACTCCAACCACACAACAGTTACTCAAGCCACTCCACCCAGTTACTCTGCCCACTCCAGTAGGTGGAGGCAAGAACAGTTCACACAATTTTCCCAGAAATTGTAGACTTTTCCAGTATTATATGTTTATTTATAGGAGACATTGATATTATTATATGTTTATTTGTATTTTGAAGAATTATGGGATGTTTTTTAATACTTGGAGGATTATGAATGTATTATTGTATGAAAATGTATATTCACTTACTGAAAGAATTGTGTTTCTTGTAATTGACATATATTGAATTGGTCAATGACCACTGGATTTAATAATGCTTTTATCTGTATATATGAAGCTCACCATCTGTATAGATTTCTATCAGTATTAGCAGTGCAGCATCACTTCCATGCTCTAAAAAAAATGGAGCTTTAGACAGTTCTCTTCTGTGCAAAGGGCTAAAAAGAGATTGTAGACAGTTCACTTTGGGACTGCATTACATGAGAGTACAGTGTTTTCTGTACATCTTTTCTCTGCTGTCCCGTCGGTGTGCGTAGTCTCGACTGTAAAGTGTGGGAAGAGGGTATACCCCTTTACGGAGGATAGACAGCAGGGCCTGTTCGCCCAGAGTACAGTGAATTGTCTGGAGACGAGAAAAGAGCAAGTATGCCTAACAGTACATTGCAGTACACAACTTCTTCTCACAGGAGAGGGAAACATTTTCAGTATATCAAGTATTTGGCAACTCCACCGTGGCCAGTCCTAAGTCCGTGCTGAGAAAAGAGTAGGTCCCTTTGGAGGGAAAGACACATGCTCAAAGAATGAGCTTTAGGCAGTTCTCTTCTGTGCAAAGGGCTAAAAAGATATTGTAGACCAGGGGTGCCCAACCCGTGGCCCGCGGCGCCATCCGAGGTGGCCCGCCACGTCTTGCTCTGAGATGGCGGGGCGGCAAGCCCTGATCGCGGGTTCCCGACCCACCATCTCCGAGCATCAGCGAGAACGGAGCCACCGCTAAAGGAAGCAGAGCCGATGCTTCCTGTATAGCGCCGGCTCCTCCACAGGCGGAGTGATATCAAATGCACTCCGCCTGTGACAGGAAGCTCTGTACTGCAGCTGCATGCTTCCTGCAATCTCACAGCAGCCAGCAGTGCCAGAGCCATCAGTGCCAGTACCAGCCAGAAGTGCCAGTACCCACCAGCAGTACCAGCCAGCAGTATCAGTACCCACCAGCAGTATCAGTACCCACCAGAAGTACCAGTCTCCAGTACTCGCCAGCAGTACCAGCCAGAAGTACCAGTACCCACCAGCAGTACCAGCCAGCAGTACCTGCCAACAGTACCAGTACCTGCCAGCAGTATCAGTACCCACCAGCAGTACCCGCAACCAGTACCAGCCAGCAGTACCAGTACCCACCACCAGTACTAGCCACCAGTACTAGCCACCAGTACCCGCCAGCAGTACCAGTACCCGCCAGCAATATCAGTACCCACCACAAGTACCAGCCAGCAGTACCAGTACCCACCAGCAGTACTAGCCACCAGTACCAGTCACCAGTACCCGCCAGCAGTACCAGTACCAGCCAGCAGAATCAGTACCCACCAGCAGTACCAGTACCAGCCAGCAGTGCCAGTACCCACCAGCAGTACCAGCCACCAGTACCAGTCACCAGTACCCGCCAGCAGTATCAGTACCCGCCACCAGTACTAGCCAGCAGTACCAGTACCCACCAGCAGTACTAGCCACCAGTACCAGTCACCAGTACCAGTCACCAGTACCAGTACCCGCCAGCAGTATCAGTACCCACCAGCAGTACCAGTACCAGCCAGCAGTACCCGCCACCAGTTCCAGCCAGAAGTACCAGTACCCACCAGCAGTACCAGCCACCAGTACTAGCCACCAGTACCTGTCACCAGTACCTGCCAGCAGTACCAGTACCAGTCAGCAGTACCCACCAGCAATACCAGTACCAGTACCCGCCAGCAGTATCAGTACCCACCAACCGTACAAGTACCAGCCAGCAGTACCAGTACCCAGCAGCAGTACCAATCAGTACTAGCCACCAGTTCCAGTCACCAGTACCAGCACCAGCCAGCAGTACCAGTACCAGCCACCAGTACCAGTACCAGCCAGCAGCACCAACCACCAGTACTAGCCACCAGTTCCAGTCACCAGCACCAGCCAGCAGTACCAGTACCAGCCAGCAGTACCAGCCAGCAGTACCAGTACCCACCAGCAGTACCAACCAGCAGTACTAGCCACCAGTTCCAGTAACCAGTACCAGCACCAGCCAGCAGTACCAGTACCAGCCAGCAGTACCAGTACCCGCCAGCAGTACCAGCCAGCAGTACCAGTACCCACCAGTCAGCACCAGTACCCACCAGCAGTACCAGTACCACCCAGCACCCGCCAGCAGTACCAGTAGCAGCAAGCAGTTTCATCCAGCAGTACCAGTACCAGCCAGCAGTACCAGTACCCACCAGCAGTACCAACCACCAGTACTAGCCACCAGTTCCAATCACCAGTACCAGCACCAGCCAGCAGTACCAGCCACCAGTACCAGTCAGCAGTACCAGAACCAGCACCAGCCAGCAGTACCAGAACCAGCCAGCAGTACCAGTACCAGCCAGCAGTACCCGTACCCGCCAGCAGTACCAGCCAGCAGTACCAGTACCCACCAGCAGCACCAGTACCCACCAGCAGTACCAGTTCCCACCAGCACCCGCCAGCAGTACCAGTAGCAGCAAGCAGTTTCAGCCACCAGTACCAGTACCAGCCAGCAGTACCAGTACCCGCCAGCAGTACCAGTACCAGCCAGCAGTACCAGTACCAGCCAGCAGTACCAGCAGGCAGTACCAGCCCTAGAGGACAGCCAGCAGCAGCCACCAGTTATAACCACCTGGGGGACAGCAGCAACCAGCTGCAGGAATCCTGAGGAAGAAGTGATGATCAAGGTCAGTTGAGGAGCAGGTAAACTGCTGTGCATCAGTGTAAAAGCAGCCTTAGTCCCCTTTCACACGATCGGTCCAATCGGGTCTGCCTGTCTGTTTTTCAGGCGGACCCAATCAGACCCTCCATTCACCTCTATAGAGCGGCAGATGTAAACAGACTCATGTCTGCTTACACCCGCCTATCTGCAATCCGATCTGCTTAAAAAACACAAGGGGATCTGTCCCCTTCTGTCTGGGCAGATCGGAGGGCCCTTAGGGTAGAGCGGGCTGCATCTGTGTCTGCTCTACATATGCAGAGTGGACACAGACCTGCCATCCGCCCACTACGCTCATTGTGGCCCGTGACCGGTTACCAAGTCGCTAAAGTGGCCCTCGGTCCTCAAAAGGTTGGGCACCCCTGTTGTAGACAGTCCACTTTCGGGCTACATTACATTAGAGTACAGTGTTTGCTGTACATTAAAAAAAAATATATATATTTTTTGAAAAAAAAATAATTTTTGAAAAAAATATTCAGCACTTTCAGCTAATTTAACACTTTTCACAGTTACTCCAGCCACTCCAACCACACAACAGTTACTCAAGCCACTCCACCCAGTTACTCTGCCCACTCCAGTAGGTGGAGGCAAGAACACTTCACACAATTTTCCCAGAAATTGTAGACTTTTCCAGTATTATATGTTTATTTATAGGAGACATTGATATTATTATATGTTTATTTGTATTTTGAAGAATTATGGGATGTTTTTTAATACTTGGAGGATTATGAATGTATTATTGTATGAAAATGTATATTCACTTACTGAAAGAATTGTGTTTCTTGTAATTGACATATATTGAATTGGTCAATGACCACTGGATTTAATAATGCTTTTATCTGTATATATGAAGCTCACCATCTGTATAGATTTCTATCAGTATTAGCAGTGCAGCATCACTTCCATGCTCTAAAAAAAATGGAGCTTTAGACAGTTCTCTTCTGTGCAAAGGGCTAAAAAGAGATTGTAGACAGTTCACTTTGGGACTGCATTACATGAGAGTACAGTGTTTTCTGTACATCTTTTCTCTGCTGTCCCGTCGGTGTGCGTAGTCTCGACTGTAAAGTGTGGGAAGAGGGTATACCCCTTTACGGAGGATAGACAGCAGGGCCTGTTCGCCCAGAGTACAGTGAATTGTCTGGAGACGAGAAAAGAGCAAGTATGCCTAACAGTACATTGCAGTACACAACTTCTTCTCACAGGAGAGGGAAACATTTTCAGTATATCAAGTATTTGGCAACTCCACCGTGGCCAGTCCTAAGTCCGTGCTGAGAAAAGAGTAGGTCCCTTTGGAGGGAAAGACACATGCTCAAAGAATGAGCTTTAGGCAGTTCTCTTCTGTGCAAAGGGCTAAAAAGATATTGTAGACCAGGGGTGCCCAACCCGTGGCCCGCGGCGCCATCCGAGGTGGCCCGCCACGTCTTGCTCTGAGATGGCGGGTCGGCAAGCCCTGATCGCGGGTTCCCGACCCACCATCTCCGAGCATCAGCGAGAACGGAGCCACCGCTAAAGGAAGCAGAGCCGATGCTTCCTGTATAGCGCCGGCTCCTTCACAGGCGGAGTGATATCAAATGCACTCCGCCTGTGACAGGAAGCTCTGTACTGCAGCTGCATGCTTCCTGCAATCTCACAGCAGCCAGCAGTGCCAGAGCCAGCAGTGCCAGTACCCACCAGCAGTACCAGCCAGAAGTGCCAGTACCCACCAGCAGTACCAGCCAGCAGTATCAGTACCCACCAGCAGTATCAGTACCCACCAGAAGTACCAGTCACCAGTACTCGCCAGCAGTACCAGCCAGAAGTACCAGTACCCACCAGCAGTACCAGCCAGCAGTACCTGCCAACAGTACCAGTACCTGCCAGCAGTATCAGTACCCACCAGCAGTACCCGCCACCAGTACCAGCCAGCAGTACCAGTACCCACCACCAGTACTAGCCACCAGTACTAGCCACCAGTACCCGCCAGCAGTACCAGTACCCGCCAGCAGTATCAGTACCCACCACAAGTACCAGCCAGCAGTACCAGTACCCACCAGCAGTACTAGCCACCAGTACCAGTCACCAGTACCCGCCAGCAGTACCAGTACCAGCCAGCAGAATCAGTACCCACCAGCAGTACCAGTACCAGCCAGCAGTGCCAGTACCCACCAGCACTACCAGCCACCAGTACCAGTCACCAGTACCCGCCAGCAGTATCAGTACCCGCCATCAGTACTAGCCAGCAGTACCAGTACCCACCAGCAGTACTAGCCACCAGTACCAGTCACCAGTACCAGTCACCAGTACCAGTACCCGCCAGCAGTATCAGTACCCACCAGCAGTACCAGTACCAGCCAGCAGTACCCGCCACCAATTCCAGCCAGATGTACCAGTACCCACCAGCAGTACCAGCCACCAGTACTAGCCACCAGTACCTGTCACCAGTACCTGCCAGCAGTACCAGTACCAGTCAGCAGTACCAACCAGCAATACCAGTACCCACCAGCAGTATCAGTACCCACCAACCGTACAAGTACCAGCCAGCAGTACCAGTACCCAGCAGCAGTACCAATCAGTACTAGCCACCAGTTCCAGTCACCAGTACCAGCACCAGCCAGCAGTACCAGTACCAGCCACCAGTACCAGTACCAGCCAGCAGCACCAACCACCAGTACTAGCCACCAGTTCCAATCACCAGTTCCAATCACCAGCACCAGCCAGCAGTACCAGTACCAGCCAGCAGTACCAGTACCCACCAGCAGTACCGCCCAGCAGTACCAGCCACCAGTAGTACCAACCAGCAGTAACCACCAGTACCAGCCACCAGCCAGCAGTACCAGTACCAGCCAGCAGTACCAGTACCCGCCAGCAGTACCAGCCAGCAGTACCAGTACCCACCAGCAGCACCAGTACCCACCAGCAGTACCAGTACCACCCAGCACCCGCCAGCAGTACCAGTAGCAGCAAGCAGTTTCATCCAGCAGTACCAGTACCCACCAGCAGTACCAACCACCAGTACTAGCCACCAGTTCCAATCACCAGTACCAGCACCAGCCAGCAGTACCAGCCACCAGTACCAGTCAGCAGTACCAGAACCAGCCAGCAGTACCAGTACCAGCCAGCAGTACCCGCCAGCAGTACCAGCCAGCAGTACCAGTACCCACCAGCAGCACCAGTACCCACCAGCAGTACCAGTTCCCACCAGCACCCGCCAGCAGTACCAGTAGCAGCAAGCAGTTTCAGCCACCAGTACCAGCCAGCAGTACCAGTACCCGCCAGCAGTACCAGTACCCGCCAGCAGTACCAGTACCAGCCAGCAGTACCAGCAGGCAGTACCAGCCCTAGAGGACAGCCAGCAGCAGCCACCAGTTATAACCACCTGGGGGACAGCAGCAACCAGCTGCAGGAATCCTGAGGAAGAAGTGATGATCAAGGTCAGTTGAGGAGCAGGTAAACTGCTGTGCATCAGTGTAAAAGCAGCCTTAGTCCCCTTTCACACGATCGGTCCAATCGGGTCTGCCTGTCTCTTTTTCAGGCGGACCCAATCAGACCCTCCATTCACCTCTATAGAGCGGCAGATGTAAACAGACTCATGTCTGCTTACACCCGCCTATCTGCAATCCGATCTGCTTAAAAAACACAAGGGGATCTGTCCCCTTCTGTCTGGGCAGATCGGAGGGCCCTTAGGGTAGAGCGGGCTGCATCTGTGTCTGCTCTACATATGCAGAGTGGACACAGACCTGCCATCCGCCCACTACGCTCATTGTGGCCCGTGACCGGTTACCAAGTCGCTAAAGTGGCCCTCGGTCCTCAAAAGGTTGGGCACCCCTGTTGTAGACAGTCCACTTTCGGGCTACATTACATTAGAGTACAGTGTTTGCTGTACATTAAAAAATATATATATATATATATATTTTGAAAAAAAAAAAATAATAATAATTTTTGAAAAAAATATTCAGCACTTTCAGCTAATTTAACACTTTTCACAGTTACTCCAGCCACTCCAACCACACAACAGTTACTCAAGCCACTCCACCCAGTTACTCTGCCCACTCCAGTAGGTGGAGGCAAGAACACTTCACACAATTTTCCCAGAAATTGTAGACTTTTCCAGTATTATATGTTTATTTATAGGAGACATTGATATTATTATATGTTTATTTGTATTTTGAAGAATTATGGGATGTTTTTTAATACTTGGAGGATTATGAATGTATTATTGTATGAAAATGTATATTCACTTACTGAAAGAATTGTGTTTCTTGTAATTGACATATATTGAATTGGTCAATGACCACTGGATTTAATAATGCTTTTATCTGTATATATGAAGCTCACCATCTGTATAGATTTCTATCAGTATTAGCAGTGCAGCATCACTTCCATGCTCTAAAAAAAAATGGAGCTTTAGACAGTTCTCTTCTGTGCAAAGGGCTAAAAAGAGATTGTAGACAGTTCACTTTGGGACTGCATTACATGAGAGTACAGTGTTTTCTGTACATCTTTTCTCTGCTGTCCCGTCGGTGTGCGTAGTCTCGACTGTAAAGTGTGGGAAGAGGGTATACCCCTTTACGGAGGATAGACAGCAGGGCCTGTTCGCCCAGAGTACAGTGAATTGTCTGGAGACGAGAAAAGAGCAAGTATGCCTGTGACGGAACGTCCCTACACTCCTCTTGAGTGCGTTCGTCATATATCACTTCCTCTCAGTCTGGATATAGGTATAAGATATTCCAACCGCTCCCAAGCACCAAACGAGACAACACTTGCTTGGTGCCAACATGGACTGAAGATTTATTACAAAGATGACATTTATATACAGTAGAAGAGGAGATCCCCCCCTCCTGCTCATATTATTCTAACAATACACTTGTAACAACTTAACATAAACTAATTAGCTAATTCCTTTAAGCAGCTGATGTGACTCAGGATTTCACTACAAGTCAGACTTGTGGTCACCGAGCTAAACACAGTTGATTATAAATTATCATAATTACCACCACAAGACATCTCATCACAATAGCAGGAGACCACCAGTAACAGACAGAGCGTCTCCTGCATTGTGCAGAGGACAATGGGATCAACTAACTCAATTAACATCTTGAGTTCATGACACTAGCATCAGAGTGTATGTCCCAACAGCTTAAGACCACACACATTATATATATACACATATATACAGCATTGAATGTTCTCCTTCACCCTGTGCCCCTTAAAATCCAGGGCCCATGATCGGTGGGCAGGAGGCTCGTAGTTAGTCCTCTCAAAAAGCCCGTGTCCTGGCTAGGTCTGTCACATTTCTCCCCTTTCGGCAGGAGACTAACACAGGAGGAGACCCCAGACGGGTTGACTCCGAAGTTAGTCCATAGTTCCAGTCCTCGAATGCCTGTACCCACACAGTACCCCAAACAAATTGTTTCAAACAGAGCACTCACCCAGCCAACCTCTGCCTCTCTCATAGAACATATCCGCCGCTGGGGAGAGGCCTGGACTGGCCCTTCTCCCTGGAGTCTTTTCAGCCGCTGGAGAGAAGACAGGGTGACTGGGCTCACTCCATCATACTGTTGGGGATCTAGGCCGACCGCCCTGCATCCCTGGGGTATACAAGTGGGGACTGAAGTCCCATCCACTGATATCAGCTCAAGCTGCAGTTGTGAAGTGCAGATTGCATCCTCTCCTTGGGTCCTGAGCTGCTGCTCGGGAGTGACCACCACCTCCTCACCCTGGGCCTCCAGAACTGCCACAAGTGTGGGGCAGAGGTCTTGGACCCTCTGTCTGGTTGCCAGCACTTTAGCTGGGTTGGTGTCATCATTCTGGGGCGCCGTCTGCTGCTGGACAGTGTGACCGATTGCCCCAGCTTCTTGAAGCTGTAGAGACACTGTAGGTGCTAGGCAGAGGCCAGCGGTGCTCTGCCCTGTTGCCAGTGATTCAGCTGGGAGTAGCAGCTTCACTACATCAGCTTGTCGCCGGAGAGAGGGGCCAACTACCCCGGCTTCCTGGAACTCCACAGATGCTGCTGTTGGTGCTGGGCAGAGCTCAGTGAAGTTTGGCCCTAATACCAGCTCTTCTGATGGAGGCTCATCAGGCTGTTTTTCCTCAGCAGAAAAGTCTATCAAATCCCCAGTCTCTGTAACTGGTGTCTGGGGATATAGGTTCACCATCTCCTGTCCATAGAACCCAGAAGATGCTATCAGTGCTGAGCAGAGGTTGGCAGAGCTCTGGCCGGTTGTCAGCACTTCAGTTTCTGGGGTGGCAATTTCCAGATTTTCCACTGCCGATTCCCTGGCATGCTGCTGGACAGGCACATTCCTCCATCCAAGATCATCCCATGCAGAAACAGGATCATCAAGGTCAGTCAGCACTTGCTGCATCCGCCATAAGACCTCCGCATCCATAGCTGCAGGGGCAGGTTGGCAAAGCACACTGTTACTCTGCCACATTGCCGACTCTTCAGCCAGACCAGAGTTGTCCACTGGTATTTCCTGATAGTCCCAGGCAAAGGGAGCCCAGCCCTGGCGCTGAGCAGAGTCTAGCAGCCGTCTGTAGGCGATCTCCAGCTCCCATTCCTGATCGGCCAGAAACTCCAAATCTTCCAGTGCCCAGTGCACTTCCGAGATGTTCAGTAGCCCTTTTCTGAAATCCATGATTTCATCCAACTGCCACTCCAAATCACTCCTAAAGTTAGAGTCCCCTGTCAGCTTCACATACAACAGTCCCAGGCCGCCGTAGCTTAAGCCTTCCGTTGGGCTGTCATCTGCTATCCAAGGACATGCTTGGGATACATGCCACCGGAGGGCTCTGTAACTCTCATCCAGCTTCATCTCTGCCCAGATCAGCCTGCTTAATTCAGCTGTCTGCTCCTTGTGCGGTTTCTCTCCCAAAAACAGCACCCGCAATCCATACAGCGACCAGTACCTTTCCTGGGTGGAGGGGAGAACTTTTCCCTGGTGACGCCGCTCACAGGCTAGCGCTTCCTTCCAGAGTTCGCAGCGAATAGAATCAAACCATCCCAGCAGGACCTGCTCTGATACTGGTCCTCTGTGCTTTAGCTGCATCTCTTGCAACCTCCTCCTGAATTCCTCTTCCATGGCGGCTGGTATCTGTACCTCTCCTCCTCTCCTGCTATCCGGACCTTGGATCCAGGTGGAGGTTTGGGTGTCCCAGACTGCAGGAAGTATGATCCCACTGCTTGCCAACAATGTGACGGAACGTCCCTACACTCCTCTTGAGTGCGTTCGTCATATATCACTTCCTCTCAGTCTGGATATAGGTATAAGATATTCCAACCGCTCCCAAGCACCAAACGAGACAACACTTGCTTGGTGCCAACATGGACTGAAGATTTATTACAAAGATGACATTTATATACAGTAGAAGAGGAGATCCCCCCCTCCTGCTCATATTATTCTAACAATACACTTGTAACAACTTAACATAAACTAATTAGCTAATTCCTTTAAGCAGCTGATGTGACTCAGGATTTCACTACAAGTCAGACTTGTGGTCACCGAGCTAAACACAGTTGATTATAAATTATCATAATTACCACCACAAGACATCTCATCACAATAGCAGGAGACCACCAGTAACAGACAGAGCGTCTCCTGCATTGTGCAGAGGACAATGGGATCAACTAACTCAATTAACATCTTGAGTTCATGACACTAGCATCAGAGTGTATGTCCCAACAGCATAAGACCACACACATTATATATATACACATATATACAGCATTGAATGTTCTCCTTCACCCTGTGCCCCTTAAAATCCAGGGCCCATGATCGGTGGGCAGGAGGCTCGTAGTTAGTCCTCTCAAAAAGCCCGTGTCCTGGCTAGGTCTGTCACAATGCCTAACAGTACATTGCAGTACACAACTTCTTCTCACAGGAGAGGGAAACATTTTCAGTATATCAAGTATTTGGCAACTCCACCATGGCCAGTCCTAAGTCCGTGCTGAGAAAAGAGTAGGTCCCTTTGGAGGGAAAGACACATGCTCAAAGAATGAGCTTTAGGCAGTTCTCTTCTGTGCAAAGGGCTAAAAAGATATTGTAGACCAGGGGTGCCCAACCTGTGGCGCCATCCGAGGTGGCCCGCCACGTCTTGCTCTGAGATGGCGGGTCGGCAAGCCCTGATCGCGGGTTCCCGACCCACCATCTCCGAGCATCAGCGAGAACGGAGCCACCGCTAAAGGAAGCAGAGCCGATGCTTCCTGTATAGCGCCGGCTCCTTCACAGGCGGAGTGATATCAAATGCACTCCGCCTGTGACAGGAAGCTCTGTACTGCAGCTGCATGCTTCCTGCAATCTCACAGCAGCCAGCAGTGCCAGTACCAGTCACCAGTACCCACCAGCAGTACCAGCCAGAAGTGCCAGTACCCACCAGCAGTACCAGCCAGCAGTATCAGTACCCACCAGCAGTATCAGTACCCACCAGAAGTACCAGTCACCAGTACTCGCCAGCAGTACCAGCCAGAAGTACCAGTACCCACCAGCAGTACCAGCCAGCAGTACCTGCCAACAGTACCAGTACCTGCCAGCAGTATCAGTACCCACCAGCAGTACCCGCCCCCAGTACCAGCCAGCAGTACCAGTACCCACCACCAGTACTAGCCACCAGTACTAGCCACCAGTACCCGACAGCAGTACCAGTACCCGCCAGCAGTATCAGTACCCACCACAAGTACCAGCCAGCAGTACCAGTACCCACCAGCAGTACTAGCCACCAGTACCAGTCACCAGTACCCGCCAGCAGTACCAGTACCAGCCAGCAGAATCAGTACCCACCAGCAGTACCAGTACCAGCCAGCAGTGCCAGTACCCACCAGCAGTACCAGCCACCAGTACCAGTCACCAGTACCCGCCAGCAGTATCAGTACCCACCACCAGTACTAGCCAGCAGTACCAGTACCCACCAGCAGTACCAGCCACCAGTACCAGTCACCAGTACCAGTACCCACTGTCGTGGGTATTTCACCACACTCTTGCGCTAATAAGCGCCTTTCAATCTTATGATATAATGCACCCTCTGATCGTATGCCTCCCTGGATCCCCAGCTCCCAAAAACAGACATTACCAGCAGCTTCAGCATCCAAACCTCACCAGCCAAGCATTCCATCCATCACCACCTCAGTCTGGCTGCTTCCCATCTAAGCCCCTGGCTTCCCATTGCCCAGTAAACAGCCATCAACAGCAAGTATTCTTACATGTTCATCTCAGCCTCGGTCAGCATCATTGCCCTGTCCCAGCTCAGTGAACTCTTTTATTTAGAAAACATTCCAAGCCACACCCTCAGGGGTTTGCCTCCAACAGCTAAACCCCTCCCACAAAGGATGTGGCCTCATCTCATTCACCCAGGATGTGAATGACCATATAAGGAAATACAATACAGGGACTACAATACAGGGACAATTGTTTTCCTTCAAAAGAACCAATCACAGATGTATACATTCAAACAGACTAAACAGTGATGTACAAACCGTCTAAACTGCTTTCAATGACAACGAACAATATAAAACTATGGCTCCGTGGGCCACAATATTTATACCGTTATGCTAAAGTTCCAGTGTACACAGGGATGTTTGCTTGAAGCTATTAATGCCGTCACTGGGAAGTGGCCAGTCTCCCGGTGAGGCACAAATTAACTTCCTTAAACCAGCAAACACGTCTGTAGTGTCCATAGGAAAGTTTACGCAGCCAATGGTCTTCCGCCAACGTCTTTATGTGCGAATACGCGCCGATGAGCGCATTACAGCAAAACCGACACTGGGGGGCATCTGACAACATACATTAATATAATTTTCCATGACACCACCAGCAGTATCAGTACCCACCAGCAGTACCAGTACCCACCAGCTGTACCAGCCACCAGTACCAGCCACCAGTACTAGCCACCAGTACCTGCCAGCAGTACCAGTACCAGTCAGCAGTACCCACCAGCAATACCAGTACCCGCCAGCAGTATCAGTACCCACCAACCGTACAAGTACCAGCCAGCAGTACCAGTACCCAGCAGCAGTACCAACCACCAGTACTAGCCACCAGTTCCAGACACCAGTACCAGCACCAGCCAGCAGTACCAGCCACCAGTACCAGTACCAGCCAGCAGCACCAACCACCAGTACTAGCCACCAGTTCCAGTCACCAGCACCAGCCAGCAGTACCAGTACCAGCCAGCAGTACCAGTACCCACCAGCAGTACCAACCAGCAGTACTAGCCACCAGTTCCAGTAACCAGTACCAGCACCAGCCAGCAGTACCAGTACCAGCCACCAGTACCAGCCAGCAGTACCAGTACCCGCCAGCAGTACCAGTACCCACCAGCAGCACCAGTACCCACCAGCAGTACCAGTACCACCCAGCACCCGCCAGCAGTACCAGTAGCAGCAAGCAGTTTCATCCAGCAGTACCAGTACCAGCCAGCAGTACCAGTACCCACCAGCAGTACCAACCACCAGTACTAGCCACCAGTTCCAATCACCAGTACCAGCACCAGCCAGCAGTACCAGCCACCAGTACCAGTCAGCAGTACCAGAACCAGCCAGCAGTACCAGAACCAGCCAGCAGTACCAGCCAGCAGTACCAGTACCCGCCAGCAGTATCAGTACCCACCACAAGTACCAGCCAGCAGTACCAGTACCCACCAGCACCCGCCAGCAGTACCAGTACCAGCCAGCAGAATCAGTACCCACCAGCAGTACCAGTACCAGCCAGCAGTGCCAGTACCCACCAGCAGTACCAGCCACCAGTACCAGTCACCAGTACCCACCAGCAGTATCAGTACCCACCACCAGTACTTGCCAGCAGTACCAGTACCCACCAGCAGTACCAGTAGCAGCAAGCAGTTTCATCCAGCAGTACCAGCCAGCAGTACCAGTACCCACCAGCAGTACCAACCACCAGTACTAGCCACCAGTTCCAATCACCAGTACCAGCACCAGCCAGCAGTACCAGAACCAGCCAGCAGTACCAGCCACCAGTACCAGCCACCAGTACTAGCCACCAGTACCAGTACCAGTCAGCAGTACCCACCAGCAATACCAGTACCCGCCAGCAGTATCAGTACCCACCAACCGTACAAGTACCAGCCAGCAGTACCAGTACCCAGCAGCAGTACCAACCACCAGTACTAGCCACCAGTTCCAGTCACCAGTACCAGCACCAGCCAGCAATACCAGCCACCAGTACCAGTACCAGCCAGCAGCACCAGCCACCAGTACTAGCCACCAGTTCCAGTCACCAGCACCAGCCAGCAGTACCAGTACCAGCCAGCAGTACCAGTACCCACCAGCAGTACCAACCAGCAGTGCTAGCCACCAGTTCCAGTAACCAGTACCAGCACCAGCCAACAGTACCAGTACCAACCACCAGTACCAGCCAGCAGTACCAGTACCCGCCAGCAGTACCAACCAGCAGTACCAGTACCAACCAGCAGCACCAGTACCCACCAGCAGTACCAGTACCACCCAGCACCCGCCAGCAGTACCAGTAGCAGCAAGCAGTTTCATCCAGCAGTACCAGTACCAGCCAGCAGTACCAGTACCCACCAGCAGTACCAACCACCAGTACTAGCCACCAGTTCCAATCACCAGTACCAGCAACAGCCAGCAGTACCAGCCACCAGTACCAGTCAGCAGTACCAGAACCAGCCAGCAGTACCAGTACCAGCCAGCAGTACCCGCCAGCAGTACCCGCCAGCAGTATCAGTACCCACCACAAGTACCAGCCAGCAGTACCAGTACCCACCAGCAGTACTAGCCACCAGAACCAGTCACCATTACCCGCCAGCAGTACCAGTACCAGCCAGCAGAATCAGTACCCACCAGCAGTACCAGTACCAGCCAGCAGTGCCAGTACCAGCCACCAGTACTAGTCACCAGTACCCACCAGCAGTATCAGTACCCGCCACCAGTACTTGCCAGCAGTACCAGTACCCACCAGCAGTACTAGCCACCAGTACCAGTCACCAGTACCAGTCACCAGTACCAGTACCCGCCAGCAGAATTAGTACCCACCAGCAGTACAAATACCAGCCAGCAGTACCCACCACCAGTTCCAGCCAGAAGTACCAGTACCCACCAGCAGTACCAGCCACCAGTACTAGCCAACAGTACCTGTCACCAGTACCTGCCAGCAGTACCAGTACCAGTCAGCAGTACCCACCAGCAATACCAGTACCCGCCAGCAGTATCAGTACCCACCAACCGTACAAGTACCAGCCAGCAGTACCAGTACCCAGCAGCAGTACCAACCACCAGTACTAGCCACCAGTTCCAGTCACCAGTACCAGCACCAGCCAGCAGTACCAGTACCAGCCACCAGTACCAGTAGCATCCAGCAGCACCAATCACCAGTACTAGCCACCAGTTCCAGTCACCAGCACCAGCCAGCAGTACCAGTACCAGCCAGCAGTACCAGTACCAACCAGCAGTTCCAGTAACCAGTACCAGCACCAGCCAGCAGTACCAGTACCAGCCACCAGTACCAGCCAGTAGTACCAGTACCCGCCAGCAGTACCAGTACCCACCAGCAGCACCAGTACCCACCAGCAGTACCAGTACCACCCAGCACCCGCCAGCAGTACCAGTAGCAGCAAGCAGTTTCATCCAGCAGTACCAGTACCAACCAGCAGTACCAGTACCCACCAGCAGTACCAACCACCAGTACTAGCCACCAGTTCCAATCACCAGTACCAGCACCAGCCAGCAGTACCAGCCAGCAGTTCCAGCCACCAGTACCAGTCAGCAGTACCAGAACCAGCCAGCAGTACCAGTACCAGTCAGCAGTACCAGCCAGCAGTACCAGCCAGCAGTACCAGTACCCACCAGCAGCACCAGTACCCACCAGCAGTACCAGTACCCACCAGCACCCGCCAGCAGTACCAGTAGCAGCAAGCAGTTTCAGGCACCAGTACCAGTACCAGCCAGCAGTACCAGTACCCGCCAGCAGTACCAGCCAGCAGTACTAGCCACCAGTACCCGCCAGCAGTATCAGTACCCACCACAAGTACCTGCCAGCAGTATCAGTACCCACCAGCAGTACCCGCCACCAGTACCAGCCAGCAGTACCAGTACCCACCACCAGTACTAGCCACCAGTACTAGCCACCAGTACCCGCCAGCAGTACCAGTACCCGCCAGCAGTATCAGTACCCACCACAAGTACCGGCCAGCAGTACCAGTACCCACCAGCAGTACTAGCCACCAGTACCAGTCACCAGTACCCGCCAGCAGTACCAGCCAGCAGAATCAGTACCCACCAGCAGTACCAGTACCAGCCACCAGTACCAGTCACCAGTACCCGCCAGCAGTATCAGTACCCGCCACCAGTACTAGCCAGCAGTACCAGTACCCACCAGCAGTACTAGCCACCAGTACCAGTCACCAGTACCAGTACCCGCCAGCAGTATCAGTACCCACCAGCAGTACCAGTACCAGCCAGCAGTACCCGCCACCAGTTCCAGCCAGAAGTACCAGTACCCACCAGCAGTACCAGCCACCAGTACCAGCCACCAGTGCTAGCCACCAGTACCTGCCAGCAGTACCAGTCAGCAGTACCCACCAGCAATACCAGTACCCGCCAGCAGTATCAGTACCCACCAACCGTACAAGTACCAGCCAGCAGTACCAGTACCCAGCAGCAGTACCAACCACCAGTACTAGCCACCAGTTCCAGTCACCAGTACCAGCACCAGCCAGCAGTACCAGCCACCAGTACCAGTACCAGCCAGCAGCACCAACCACCAGTACTAGCCACCAGTTCCAGTCACCAGCACCAGCCAGCAGTACCAGTACCAGCCAGCAGTACCAGTACCCACGAGCAGTACCAACTAGCAGTACTAGCCACCAGTTCCAGTAACCAGTACCAGCACCAGCCAGCAGTACCAGTACCAGCCACCAGTACCAGCCAGCAGTACCAGTACCCGCCAGCAGTACCAGCCAGCAGCACCAGTACCCACCAGCAGTACCAGTACCACCCAGCACCCGCCAGCAGTACCAGTAGCAGCAAGCAGTTTCATCCAGCAGTACCAGTACCAGCCAGCAGTACCAGTACCCACCAGCAGTACCAACCACCAGTACTAGCCACCAGTTCCAATCACCAGTACCAGCACCAGCCAGCAGTACCAGCCACCAGTACCAGTCAGCAGTACCAGAACCAGCCAGCAGTACCCGCCAGCAGTACCAGCCAGCAGTACCAGTACCCGCCAGCAGTATCAGTACCCACCACAAGTACCAGCCAGCAGTACCAGTACCCACCAGCAGTACTAGCCACCAGTACCAGTCACCAGTACCTGCCAGCAGTACCAGTACCAGCCAGCAGAATCAGTACCCACCAGCAGTACCAGTACCAGCCAGCAGTGCCAGTACCCACCAGCAGTACCAGCCACCAGTACCAGTCACCAGTACCCGCCAGCAGTATCAGTACCCGCCACCAGTACTTGCCAGCAGTACCAGTACCCACCAGCAGTACTAGCCACCAGTCACCAGTACCAGTACACGCCAGCAGTATTAGTACCCACCAGCAGTACAAATACCAGCCAGCAGTAACCGCCACCAGTTCCAGACAGAAGTACCAGTACCCACCAGCAGTACCAGCCACCAGTACTAGCCACCAGTACCTGTCACCAGTACCTGCCAGCAGTACCAGTACCAGTCAGCAGTACCCACCAGCAATACCAGTACCCGCCAGCAGTATCAGTACCCACCAACCGTACAAGTACCAGCCAGCAGTACCAGTACCCAGCAGCAGTACCAACCACCAGTACTAGCCACCAGTTCCAGTCACCAGTACCAGCACCAGCCAGCAGTACCAGTACCAGCCACCAGTACCAGTACCAGCCAGCAGCACCAACCACCAGTACTAGCCACCAGTTCCAGTCACCAGCACCAGCCAGCAGTACCAGTACCAGCCAGCAGTACCAGTACCCACCAGCAGTACCAATCAGCAGTTCCAGTAACCAGTACCAGCACCAGCCAGCAGTACCAGTACCAGCCACCAGTACCAGCCAGCAGTACCAGTACCCGCCAGCAGTACCAGCCAGCAGTACCAGTACCCACCAGCAGCACCAGTACCCACCAGCAGTACCAGTACCACCCAGCACCCGCCAGCAGTACCAGTAGCAGCAAGCAGTTTCATCCAGCAGTACCAGTACCAGCCAGCAGTACCAGTACCCACCAGCAGTACCAACCACAAGTACTAGCCACCAGTTCCAATCACCAGTACCAGCACCAGCCAGCAGTACCAGCCACCAGTACCAGTCAGCAGTACCAGAACCAGCCAGCAGTACCAGTACCAGCCAGCAGTACCAGCCAGCAGTACCAGTACCCACCAGCACCCGCCAGCAGTACCAGTAGCAGCAAGCAGTTTCAGCCACCAGTACCAGTACCAGCCAGCAGTACCAGTACCCGCCAGCAGTACCAGCCAGCAGTACTAGCCACCAGTACCCGCCAGCAGTACCAGTACCCGCCAGCAGTATCAGTACCCACCACAAGTACCTGCCAGCAGTATCAGTACCCACCAGCAGTACCCGCCACCAGTACCAGCCAGCAGTACCAGTACCCACCACCAGTACTAGCCACCAGTACCCGCCAGCAGTACCAGTACCCGCCAGCAGTATCAGTACCCACCACAAGTACCAGCCAGCAGTACCAGTACCCACCAGCAGTACTAGCCACCAGTACCAGTCACCAGTACCCGCCAGCAGTACCAGCCAGCAGAATCAGTACCCACCAGCAGTACCAGTACCAGCCACCAGTACCAGTCACCAGTACCCGCCAGCAGTATCAGTACCCGCCACCAGTACTAGCCAGCAGTACCAGTACCCACCAGCAGTACTAGTCACCAGTACCTGTCACCAGTACCAGTACCCGCCAGCAGTATCAGTACCCACCAGCAGTACCAGTACCAGCCAGCAGTACCCGCCACCAGTTCCAGCCAGAAGTACCAGTACCCACCAGAAGTACCAGCCACCAGTACCAGCCACCAGTACTAGCCACCAGTATCTGCCAGCAGTACCAGTCAGCAGTACCCACCAGCAATACCAGTACCCGCCAGCAATATCAGTACCCACCAACCGTACAAGTACCAGCCAGCAGTACCAGTACCCAGCAGCAGTACCAACCACCAGTACTAGCCACCAGTTCCAGTCACCAGTACCAGCACCAGCCAGCAGTACCAGCCACCAGTACCAGTACCAGCCAGCAGCACCAACCACCAGTACTAGCCACAAGTTCCAGTCACCAGCACCAGCCAGCAGTACCAGTACCAGCCAGCAGTACCAGTACCCACGAGCAGTACCAACCAGCAGTAATAGCCACCAGTTCCAGTAACCAGTACCAGCACCAGCCAGCAGTACCAGTACCAGCCAGCAGTACCAGCCAGCAGTACCAGTACCCACCAGCAGTACCAGCCAGCAGCACCAGTACCCACCAGCAGTACCAGTACCACCCAGCACCCACCAGCAGTACCAGTAGCAGCAAGCAGTTTCATCCAGCAGTACCAGTACCAGCCAGCAGTACCAGTACCCACCAGCAGTACCAACCACCAGTACTAGCCACCAGTTCCAATCACCAGTACCAGCACCAGCCAGCAGTACCAGCCACCAGTACCAGTCAGCAGTACCAGAACCAGCCAGCAGTACCAGTACCAGCCAGCAGTACCCACCAGCAGTACCAGCCAGCAGTACCAGTACCCGCCAGCAGTATCAGTACCCACCACAAGTACCAGCCAGCAGTACCAGTACCCACCAGCAGTACTAGCCACCAGTACCAGTCACCAGTACCCGCCAGCAGTACCAGTACCAGCCAGCAGAATCAGCACCCACCAGCAGTACCAGTACCAGCTAGCAGTGCCAGTACCCACCAGCAGTACCAGACACCAGTACCAGTCACCAGTACCCGCCAGCAGTATCAGTACCCGCCACCAGTACTTGCCAGCAGTACCAGTACCCACCAGCAGTACTAGCCACCAGTACCAGTCACCAGTACCAGTACCCGCCAGCAGTATTAGTACCCACCAGCAGTACAAATACCAGCCAGCAGTAACCGCCACCAGTTCCAGCCAGAAGTACCAGTACCCACCAGCAGTACCAGCCACCAGTACTAGCCACCAGTACCTGTCACCAGTACCTGCCAGCAGTACCAGTCAGCAGTACCCACCAGCAATACCAGTACCCGCCAGCAGTATCAGTACCCACCAACCGTACAAGTACCAGCCAGCAGTACCAGTACCCAGCAGCAGTACCAACCACCAGTACTAGCCACCAGTTCCAGTCACCAGTACCAGCACCAGCCAGCAGTACCAGTACCAGCCACCAGTACCAGTACCAGCCAGCAGCACCAACCACCAGTACTAGCCACCAGTTCCAGTCACCAGCACCAGCCAGCAGTACCAGTACCAGCCAGCAGTACCAGTACCCACCAGCAGTACCAACCAGCAGTTCCAGTAACCAGTACCAGCACCAGCCAGTAGTACCAGTACCAGCCACCAGTACCAGCCAGCAGTTCCAGTACCCGCCAGCAGTACCAGCCAGCAGTACCAGTACCCACCAGCAGCACCAGTACCCACCAGCAGTACCAGTACCACCCAGCACCCGCCAGCAGTACCAGTAGCAGCAAGCAGTTTCATCCAGCAGTACCAGTACCAGCCAGCAGTACCAGTACCCACCAGCAGTACCAACCACCAGTACTAGCCACCAGTTCCAATCACCAGTACCAGCACCAGCCAGCAGTACCAGCCAGCAGTACCAGCCACCAGTACCAGTCAGCAGTACCAGAACCAGCCAGCAGTACCAGTACCAGCCAGCAGTACCCGCCAGCAGTACCAGCCAGCAGTACCAGTACCCACCAGCAGCACCAGTACCCACCAGCAGTACCAGTACCCACCAGCACCCGCCAGCAGTACCAGTAGCAGCAAGCAGTTTCAGCCACCAGTACCAGTACCAGCCAGCAGTACCAGTACCCGCCAGCAGTACCAGTACCAGCCAGCAATACCAGCATGCAGTACCCAACAGCAGTACCAGCCAGCAGTACCAGCCCTGGAGGACAGCCAGCAGCAGCCACCAGTTATAACCACCTGGGGGACAGCAGCAACCAGCTGCAGGAATCCTGAGGAAGAAGTGACGATCAAGGTCAGTTGAGGAGCGCATCAGTGTAAAAGCAGCCTTAGTCCCCTTTCACACGATCGGTCCAATCGGGTCTGCCTGTCTGTTTTTCAGGCGGACCCAATCAGACCCTCCATTCACCTCTATAGAGCGGCAGATGTAAACAGACTCATGTCTGCTTACACCCGCCTATCTGCAATCCGATCTGCTTAAAAAACACAAGGGGATCTGTCCCCTTCTGTCTGGGCAGATCGGAGGGCCCTTAGGGTAGAGCGGGCTGCATCTGTGTCTGCTCTACATATGCAGAGTGGACACAGACCTGCCATCCGCCCACTACGCTCATTGTGGCCCGTGACCGGTTACCAAGTCGCTAAAGTGGCCCTCGGTCCTCAAAAGGTTGGGCACCCCTGTTGTAGACAGTCCACTTTCGGGCTACATTACATTAGAGTACAGTGTTTGCTGTACATTAAAAAAATATATATATAATTTTTGAAAAAAATATTCAGCACTTTCAGCTAATTTAACACTTTTCACAGTTACTCCAGCCGCTCCAACCACACAACAGTTACTCAAGCCACTCCACCCAGTTACTCTGCCCACTCCAGTAGGTGGAGGCAAGAACACTTCACACAATTTTCCCAGAAATTGTAGACTTTTCCAGTATTATATGTTTATTTATAGGAGACATTGATATTATTATATGTTTATTTGTATTTTGAAGAATTATGGGATGTTTTTTAATACTTGGAGGATTATGAATGTATTATTGTATGGAAATGTATATTCACTTACTAAAAGAATTGTGTTTCTTGTAATTGACATATATTGAATTGGTCAATGACCACTGGATTTAATAATGCTTTTATCTGTATATATGAAGCTCACCATCTGTATAGATTTCTATCAGTATTAGCAGTGCAGCATCACTTCCATGCTCTAAAAAAAATGGAGCTTTAGACAGTTCTCTTCTGTGCAAAGGGCTAAAAAGAGATTGTAGACAGTTCACTTTGGGACTGCATTACATGAGAGTACAGTGTTTTCTGTACATCTTTTCTCTGCTGTCCCGTCGGTGTGCGTAGTCTCGACTGTAAAGTGTGGGAAGAGGGTATACCCCTTTACGGAGGATAGACAGCAGGGCCTGTTCGCCCAGAGTACAGTGAATTGTCTGGAGACGAGAAAAGAGCAAGTATGCCTAACAGTACATTGCAGTACACAACTTCTTCTCACAGGAGAGGGAAACATTTTCAGTATATCAAGTATTTGGCAACTCCACCGTGGCCAGTCCTAAGTCCGTGCTGAGAAAAGAGTAGGTCCCTTTGGAGGGAAAGGCACATGCTCAAAGAATGAGCTTTAGGCAGTTCTCTTCTGTGCAAAGGGCTAAAAAGATATTGTAGACCAGGGGTGCCCAACCCGTGGCCCGCGGCGCCATCCGAGGTGGCCCGCCACGTCTTGCTCTGAGATGGCGGGTCGGCAAGCCCTGATCGCGGGTTCCCGACCCACCATCTCCGAGCATCAGCGAGAACGGAGCCACCGCTAAAGGAAGCAGAGCCGATGCTTCCTGTATAGCGCCGGCTCCTTCACAGGCGGAGTGATATCAAATGCACTCCGCCCAGAGCCGATCGGCCCTATAGGCACACTATGCAAGCTGCTTAGGGCCCCACAGCTGTGGGGGGGCCCCCAAGACCCAGCATCCCCCCCTGCACCTCTGGCTGGCCGTTTAGAGTGCAGTGAGGAGAGGTGGGAGGAGGTGGAAGGCAGCGATCGGCAGCTCTATGGTCCCTGAGTGGGCGGCGGGATCTCCCTGGGGTTTGTAGTATTCTCAGTGTATACATTGGAGAAGAGAAGGGAGGGGCCTCTGACCCAGGCAGGTATCAGTTTCACTTTCACTCTGCTTGATCACTGTTGCTGATGCCCGGGTCAGAGGCCCCTCCCCTCTCGGCTGTATACATTCGGAGATAGAACTACTAGCCCCAGGGAGATCCCCCTGCCTGTGAACACCATATAGCTGCCGATCGCCGCCTCCCACCTCCACCAGCCAGGTACAGGGGAACCTCTGCAAGGGGGGGAGTCAGCTGTTTGGGGGCCCAAATGTAAGAGGGGGGGTTTCTGGGGACACTAATGTAAGGAAGGGGGCCTCTGGGGACACTAATGTAAGAGGGGGGCCCTCTGTGGACACTGATGTAAAGACGGGCCCTCTGGGGACACTGATGTAAAGACGGGGCCCTCTGGGGACACTGATGTAAAGACGGGGCCCTCTGGGGACACTGATGTAAGAGGGGGGGGCTCTCTGGGGACCCTGTGTAAGGAGGGGCTCTCTGGGGACCCTGTGTAAGGAGGGGCTCTCTGGGGACCCTGTGTAAGGAGGGGCTCTCTGGGGACCCTGATGTAAGGGGAGGCTCTCTGGGGACCCTGATGTAGGGGGATACCCTCTGGGGACCCTGATGTAAGTAGGGAGGCTCACTGGGGACCCTGATGTAAGGAGGGGCTCTCTGAGGACACTGATGTAGGGAGGGACTTTCTGGGGACCCTGGTGTAAGGGGGGCTCTCTGGGAAACCTAATGTAGGGGGAGGCTCTCTGGGGATCCTGATGTAAGGGGAGGCTCTCTTGGGATCCTGATGTAAGGGGAGGTGCTGGCTCTCTGGGGACCCTAATGTAGGGGAAGGCTCTCTGGGGACCCTGATGTAGGGGGAGACTCTCCGAGGACACTGATTTAAGGGGGGCTCTCTGGGGACCTTGGTGTAAGAAGGGGCTCTCTGAGGACCCTGATGTAAGGGGGGCTCTCTGAGGACCTCATTCTGTTCTATATTGTTGTACTTATTCTTTGACTGTTTTGTTTAAAGGAGGGAGGATTGTTTTGGAAGCACTGAAGTGTCAGGTGTGACTGTGTGGCAATGGCAAATGGTTTACATAGCTCACGGCATCACGGATCAAGTAGAGGGCCCCTTAGCAGAATTTTGCTTAGGGCCCCAGGGAGGTCAGGATCGGCACTGACTCCGCCTGTGACAGGAAGCTCTGTACTGCAGCTGCATGCTTCCTGCAATCTCACAGCAGCCAGCAGTGCCAGCAGTTCCAGTACCAGCCAGAAGTGCCAGTACCAGCCAGCAGTATCAGTACCCACCAGCAGTATCAGTACCCACCATAAGTACCAGTCACCAGTACTCGCCAGCAGTACCAGCCAGAAGTACCAGTACCCACCAGCAGTACCAGCCAGCAGTACCTGCCAACAGTACCAGTACCTGCCAGCAGTATCAGTACCCACCAGCAGTACCCGCCACCAGTACCAGCCAGCAGTACCAGTACCCACCACCAGTACTAGCCACCAGTACCCGCCAGCAGTACCAGTACCCGCCAGCAGTATCAGTACCCACCACAAGTACCAGCCAGCAGTACCAGTACCCACCAGCAGTACTAGCCACCAGTACCAGTCACCAGTACCCGCCAGCAGTACCAGTACCAGCCAGCAGAATCAGTACCCACCAGCAGTACCAGTACCAGCCAGCAGTGCCAGGACCCACCAGCAGTACCAGCCACCAGTACCAGTCACCAGTACCCGCCAGCAGTATCAGTACCCGCCACCAGTACTAGCCAGCAGTACCAGTACCCACCAGCAGTACTAGACACCAGTACCAGTCACCAGTACCAGTACCCGCCAGCAGTATCAGTACCCACCAGCAGTACCAGTACCCGCCAGCAGTACCCGCCACCAGTTCCAGCCAGAAGTACCAGTACCAGCCACCAGTACCAGCCACCAGTACTAGCCACCAGTACCAGTCAGCAGTAACCACCAGCAATACCAGTACCTGCCAGCAGTATCAGTACCCACCAACCGTACAAGTACCAGCCAGCAGTACCAGTACCCAGCAGCAGTACCAACCACCAGTACTAGCCACCAGTTCCAGTCACCAGTACCAGCACCAGCCAGCAGTACCAGCCACCAGTACCAGTACCAGCCAGCAGCACCAACCACCAGTACTAGCCACCAGCACCAGCCAGCAGTACCAGTACCAGCCAGCAGTACCAGTACCAGCCAGCAGTACCAACCAGCAGTACTAGCCACCAGTTCCAGTAACCAGTACCAGCACCAGCCAGCAGTACCAGTACCCGCCAGCAGTACCAGCCAGCAGTACCAGTACCCGCCAGCAGTACCAGCCAGCAGTACCAGTACCCACCAGCAGTACCAGTACCCACCAGCACCCGCCAGCAGTACCAGTAGCAGCAAGCAGTTTCAGCCACCAGTACCAGTACCAGCCAGCAGTACCAGTACCCGCCAGCAGTACCAGTACCCGCCAGCAGTATCAGTACCCACCACAAGTACCAGCCAGCAGTACCAGTACCCACCAGCCGTACTAGCCACCAGTACCAGTCACCAGTACCCGCCAGCAGTACCAGTACCAGCCAGCAGAATCAGTACCCACCAGCAGTACCAGTACCAGCCAGCAGTGCCAGTACCCACCAGCAGTACCAGCCACCAGTACCAGTCACCAGTACCCGCCAGCAGTATCAGTACCCGCCACCAGTACCAGTACCCACCAGCAGTACTAGCCACCAGTACCAGTCACCAGTACCAGTACCCGCCAGCAGTATCAGTACCCACCAGCAGTACCAGTACCAGCCAGCAGTACCTGCCACCAGTTCCAGCCAGAAGTACCAGTACCCACCAGCAGTACCAGCCACCAGTACTAGCCACCAGTACCTGTCACCAGTACCTGCCAGCAGTACCAGTACCAGTCAAAAGTACCCACCAGCAATACCAGTACCCGCCAGCAGTATCAGTACCCACCAACCGTACAAGTACCAGCCAGCAGTACCAGTACCCAGCAGCAGTACCAACCACCAGTACTAGCCACCAGTTCCAGTCACCAGTACCAGCACCAGCCAGCAGTACCAGTACCAGCCACCAGTACCAGTACCAGCCAGCAGCACCAACCACCAGTACTAGCCACCAGTTCCAGTCACCAGCACCAGCCAGCAGTACCAGTACCAGCCAGCAGTACCAGTACCCACCAGCAGTACCAACCAGCAGTACTAGCCACCAGTTCCAGTAACCAGTACCAGCACCAGCCAGCAGTACCAGCCACCAGTACCAGTCAGCAGTACCTGCCAGCAGTACCAGCCAGCAGTACCAGTACCCACCAGCAGCACCAGTACCCACCAGCAGTACCAGTAGCAGCAAATAGTTTCATCCAGCAGTACCAGTACCAGCCAGCAGTACCAGTACCCACCAGCAGTACCAACAAGCAGTACCAACCACCAGTACTAGCCACCAGTTCCAATCACCAGTACCAGCACCAGCCAGCAGTACCAGCCACCAGTACCAGTCAGCAGTACCAGAACCAGCCAGCAGTACCAGTACCAGCCAGCAGTACCAGTACCAGCCACCAGTACCAGTAGCAGCCAGCAGCACCAACCACCAGTACTAGCCACCAGTTCCAGTCACCAGCACCAGCCAGCAGTACCAGTACCCACCAGCAGTACTAGCCACCAGTTCCAGTAACCAGTACCAGCACCAGCCAGCAGTACCAGTACCAGCCACCAGTACCAGCCAGCAGTACCAGTACCCGCCAGCTGTACCAGCCAGCAGTACCAGTACCCACCAGCAGCACCAGTACCAACCAGCAGTACCAGTACCACCCAGCACCCGCCAGCAGTACCAGTAGCAGCAAGCAGTTTCATCCAGCAGTACCAGTACCAGCCAGCAGTACCAGTACCCACCAGCAGTACCAACCACCAGTACAAGCCACCAGCTCCAATCACCAGTACCAGCACTAGCCAGCAGTACCAGCCACCAGTACCAGTCAGCAGTACCAGAACCAGCCAGCAGTACCAGTACCAGCCAGCAGTACCCGCCAGCAGTACCAGCCAGCAGTACCAGTACCCACCAGCAGCACCAGTACCCACCAGCAGTACCAGTACCCACCAGCACCCGCCAGCAGTACCAGTAGCAGCAAGCAGTTTCAACCACCAGTACCAGTACCAGCCAGCAGTACCAGTACCCACCAGCAGTACCAGTACCAGCCAGCAGTACCAGCAGGCAGTACCCAACAGCAGTACCAGCCAGCAGTACCAGTCCTGGAGGACAGCCAGCAGCAGCCACCAGTTATAACCACCTGGGGGACAGCAGCAACCAGCTGCAGGAATCCTGAGGAAGAAGTGATGATCAAGGTCAGTTGAGGAGCAGGTAAACTGCTGTGCATCAGTGTAAAAGCAGCCTTAGTCCCCTTTCACACGATCGGTCCAATCGGGTCTGCCTGTCTGTTTTTCAGGCGGACCCAATCAGACCCTCCATTCACCTCTATAGAGCGGCAGATGTAAACAGACTCATGTCTGCTTACACCCGCCTATCTGCAATCCGATCTGCTTAAAAAACACAAGGGGATCTGTCCCCTTCTGTCTGGGCAGATCGGAGGGCCCTTAGGGTAGAGCGGGCTGCATCTGTGTCTGCTCTACATATGCAGAGTGGACACAGACCTGCCATCCGCCCACTACGCTCATTGTGGCCCGTGACCGGTTACCAAGTCGCTAAAGTGGCCCTCGGTCCTCAAAAGGTTGGGCACCCCTGTTGTAGACAGTCCACTTTCGGGCTACATTACATTACCTCCCAGGCTGCCCTTTTCAAGGCAGTGAGCCATCTCCCACCCCTACCCTCCCAGGCTGCCCTTTTCAGGGCAGTCATCAATCCCCACCTACTACCCTTTCCCAGACTGCCATTTCTTTAGGACAGCGTTCCCCCCCACAATAGACTCTAGATTTCTCAGAAAAGAGCCCCTGCCACTGCCTATTTCTATCACAGGGTTTTTTTTTACATCCCCTGTGATAACAATAAAAAAAAAAAATGTACAGTGTCAAAATTAAAAAGCAAAATAAATAATTAAAAATAAATAAAAGCAATGTGCACTGTGCATGTGAGCTATCACTGCAAATGTCAGATCGTGAGCAGTCTAGCAGTTTGGGGTGTAACTCCACATATACCTGTGGCATGTGTGAGAAATATCTAATTAAAGTGACAACTTTGTGTATAAGAAAAAAAATGTCATTTTTGAAAAACTTGAAAAAATAAAATCTTTTATGCACTCAACATGCCTCTCAGCAAATACTTTGGGGTGTCTACTTACAAAAAAGTTGCAATTTGGGGGTTGTCTGTACTGCCCTAGAATTTTAGGACCTCAGGAAATGTGATAGGCAGTTATGGCATTTTTTTCCTCCAATCATACTTGCCTAGGTGGATGCAGCATCGGTCTGGTGCTGCATCTGTCCCCTGCCAGCTCTAACACTGAGAAACGAGCGATCTAACACTGATGATCGCTCGGTTTTTAGTGCTCCCTGAGCAGACGCTTTCTCCTCTGCCCCCTCCTCATTGGACTCACTGGAGCGATGGGCTGTGGAGGGGGTGGGAGTGGCTATCTCAGTCTCTCATCGGCTCGCTGAGACTGATTCAGGTGCTGGTGTTCTACCAAAAACTGTCCCCCCTTCCGGATAGTGTCCGCCCTGTACTGCGCAGGCGCAGCGCTTGCACAGTACGGAGGACAAGGAGACTCTGAAAGTCTCTGAAGATGAATGGCACCTGCGGACTTGCTACTACCTTCTGCCCTGAGTCCAGGTTCAAGCTCCACCATGCAAGTGGACATACGGTAGCGCTTAGTAACAGGGCCGCTCGCCATGCTTCGGGCGCGGCCTCGCTTCGCTCAGCAATTTTTTATTCTAACTTTATGTCCACTTGGATGGTGGGGCTTAAACCTGGACTCATCTTCGGAGACCTTCGGCAAGCGCAGTACAGGGCGGACACTATCCGACGGGGGACAGTATTCAACACAACACCGGTCCAGGCATGTGGGCAGATCCCGACTTCATTGACGTTATCTTGCCCGATTCTGCATCGGCTCTGTGACGTCAGCCCGCTATCTGCTGAAAACGGTCACATGAGTGAAGAACGAACTGAACTTCTGTGATCCATAGAAGTACAGTCAAGCAGGCTTTGGCTGTACTTCTCCTTTAATGGATACTTATTGGAATTTTTTATTTACAAATGAGGTAGCAGAATACATTTTGGGCTAAATTCATGATAAAACTTGATTTTATTGGATTTTTTTTATAACAGAAACTAGAAAATGTGTTTTTTATATTTATATAACAAAAAATTAAAAAAAACTATGGTGATCAAATGCCACCAAAATAAAGCTCTATTTGTGCGATTTAAGTCAGTGCATCAGTGCAGCGTGATTCAAGGTAAACTCAACACGATATGTTTTCATACCCTAATGCAATGGTCTCCAAAGTGTGGCCCTTTGCTTGCCTTTGTGGGGCTCTTGGAGCACTATTCCTCCCACTGATGTGACACACTGTTCTGCCATCTGACACCAAGAATGGGGCACTGTTCCTCCCCATGATACCAATGATGGGGCCCTATTCCTTCTCCTAGTACCATTTGTGGCCATATTTACTTCCACTGATACCAGGAAATGTTCTGCTTCTGCTCGCCACAGTCTGGCCCTCCTAAAATCTAAAATACAATAAACTGGCCCTTTATTTAAAAAGTATGGAGACCCCTGCCCTAATGCATATCATTTTGAATCGCATACATAGTTTCAGAATTTTTAATAATTTCTCATTTGCGACTTGAGTCATTGCGACTTGAGTCGCACTGAATTGCATGACAAGGGAAATCATATTTTCAATGATGCCTGCTCACATCAATTCGATTATGTGCGGTGTGATTTTGGAAAAGGTTCCTGTGCTATTTTGGTGCAACTTCAGTGTGATTTGGCTCCATAGAATATGCTTAACACATCCAAAGTAACACTACATATTCACAGTGAAAAGTACATGAAAAATGAAATATAGTAGTGCGAACTGGGCCTTACAATATAACAGGCATCTCATGAAAGTATAACTAAAGTCAAAACTTTTTTTTAGTTTAGCATGAAGTCACATTGTCACATTGTGTCGTACACATGACAGGCAGATTCCGAAAATAGCCGAAGATGAACGGCACCTGCGCCGTTAGTCCAGGTTCAAGCCCCACCATCCAAGTGGACATAGAGTTAGAATAAAAAAAACAGAGCGCAGCAAGACCGTGCCCGAAGCGTGGCGAGCAAAGCGAGCGCCCGAGGGGCCCTCTAACTTTGTGTAGCCCTATGTCCACTTGGATGGTGGGGCTCGCACCTCGACTCATAGCGCAGGCTCCATTCATCTTCTGAGATTTTCCGAATCTCCTTCTGCTCCGTACTGCGCCTGCGTAGTACGGGGCGGACACTTTTCGATAGCCGGACTTTTCGTGACAGAACACCGGCTCTCCTGGTCCCTCCCTCCTGCCAAGTGCACCCACAGCAAGCAGCTTGCTATGGGGGCACCCGGCCGAGCCGATGCTCTGTGTGTCCATTCAGGTCCTTTATACACCCAAAGGAAAAAAAGAGAACTTCATACTGTTCAGATGAAGCTGCAGACAAACAAGACAAATACTTTAAGAACCTCCAATGTGACTACAGGGCACACTTTGTTTCTTTGAGATTTTTTTTAGAAGAGGTGAGACCCTGTCGCCAAAATATCCAGGTAAAAGCACCAAAAATCAAGTATTGTAAATGCTCACTTGCAGTGTTTATCCTTTTCATTAATAACTTTCATTGACTTGCAATGTGCCTGTGAACTTGCTAGAAATGTTGACAAATACAGAAAGAGTCAATCCCCTAAACAGCCCCTCCCTCCTTGCATGCCATACGCTTCCCTTCTTTTGGGTGTGTGCAATTACTGCCAGTGCTGGCCCAGCTCCTCCACCCCTCCCCTCCCATCCCCACATTATAGAGCAGGGGCAAGAGGAGTGAATACCATAAATACCTGGTGGCTAACCTGTGGCCATTTGGTATTGTTTGCGCAGCCCTCAGGGTCCCCTGCAGACACTGATCTGTGTTTTCCTAGTGCCCTGTTATAGCAGTGATTTCTAGCGCTCTCATGTAATATGACTGCAGTCTATTATTGTTTGCTGAAAGCATGTCCACAGTCTCCAATGGCTCATATAGCATGTTTACAGCCTCTAAAAGACTACTGCAGCATATTCATAGTCCCTGGCCTTCTCTTGTATTCTTTTCACAGTCTCTGACCATCTCTTGTATCATGTCTGCAGTCTCTGACCATCTCTTGTGCCATGTCCCCCTGTTGACCACCTCCTGTATTATGTCTGCAGTCTCTGACCAGCTCTTTTTGCTTGCCCATAGTCTCTGATCATCTCTTGTATCATGCTTGTAGTTTCTGACAATCTCTTATATTATGCCCATAGTCTCTGACCATCTATTTTATCATGCACGTAGTCTCTGGCTACCTCTTTTATTATGTTTATAGTCTCTGACTATATCTTGTATCATGCCTGTAGTCTCTGAGCATCTCATGTATCATGCCTGTAGTCTCTGAGCATCTCTTGTATCATGCCTGTAGTCTCTGACCATCTCTTGTATCATGTTCAAAGTCTTGACTATATCCTGTTGTGTGTCTTTTCTCCAACAATGAATTATCATTGAACTGTATGTGCAGCCCTTTGGTAATGTCAAGGGCTGTATTTTAGGCCCCTCCATATCAAGAAAGTTGACCAGCACTGCTATTAAAGGTCAATAAAATGACAGCGCTGAGTTAGCTGGGGCTGCTGACACCACATCCAACATGGTGGCACCCAGCAGCAGTCTCATGGCTTTTGGATGTCTGCACAAGGTAGGATTTTACAAGTAAATAACATGAAGAAAATATATTAAACGTACATATAATCTTTTTGGGAAAGTTGTTGCTAAAATATACAGTCTGGTGACAGGGTCTCTTTACGGTATCAGCATTGCTTCAGTAAAAACTTGACAGGAGTTCTAATCCTCCACTCCACCAAAAACTAAAAAAAAAAAAAAAAAAGATTTGGGCTGGACCTACATATTAAACAGAACAGGGGGGCTCTGAGCTGACTGCTTCCTCCTTGAACAATGTTCGGTAAGGCCCCTTTCACACTGGGGCGGGAGCCGCGGCGACGGTAAAGCAGCGCTATATTTAGCGATGCTTTACCGTCGTTTTAGCCGCGGGATTCGGCCGCTAGCGGTGCGTTTTTAACCCCCGCTAGCGGCCGAAAACAGGGTTAAAATCCCCCGCAAAGCGTCGCCGTAGCGGCGCTTTGCGGCGGTATTACCGCGGTGTCCCATTGAAATCAATGGGTAGGAGCGGTATAGGAGCGGTGAATACACCGCTCCTATACCGCTCCAAAGATGCTGCTAGCAGGACTTTTTTGACTGTCCTGCTAGCGCACCGCTCCAGTGTGAAAGCCTACCGGCTTTCACACTGGAGTGATTGGGGCCGGAATTTTTCAGGCAGAGTACAGGCGCTATTTTTAGCGATGTACCGCCTGCAAAACGCCCCAGTGTGAAAGGGGCCTAAAAGCTACAAGCCGGGAGACCCATCTATGACACCAGAGACAGTTTCTTCCGTCATAAAAAAATCCTGCCTGTCCGCACTTATAAAAATACCTCACTCCCGTGTTAAACTTTGTGGGAAGCAGTGAATGTCCAGCTGAAATATTTTGTCCTTTAAGTTGAATGAGTAGGGAAGAATAAGACTCTCCGCTGGGTTTCTACTCCTATCCAGGGTGCTGTTAGAGGGATTTCTCCCTCATTTCCTGCTCTAGTGACAACAGATTTATCAGGGAGGAAGTACAGGGAAGGCTGCATGCTAGATAGTAAGGGGGAAGCCAAACATTTTAGTAGGTGAGGGGAAATTTTTCTCTTTGGGACACCTGTTCTGGTGACAACTGTCTAAGGGGGGGGGCAGGAAGTCAAATTCCTCATAACGGTCTCATAATGTCTGGAGGGAGAGAAGCTACATAATGTATACTGTAAGACCCCCTCCCCCCCCCCCCCCATACTGGGTACTTCCAGGGGCCCACTTTCTCAACATTAAAGGGTAAGCCTTTCTCCCCTCCAATAGCATTCAGGATAGGGGCCCCTACCTTTTAAACATGAAGAAGAGGCATCAACATATATTGGGGGGGGGGGGGGGGGGGGGGGGGGAGTCACAGTATACTTTCAGGGTCCCCTCCTCCCCTCAGCCCTGATCAGTGAGGGCCCCTTACCCTTTCATATTGGGGGCCATTACTACTACTACTACAAGGTAAGGGCCTCCAAACTAAGAACAGTGAGGGGCCCCTCCATCCTATGCCTCCACTTTAAAGTACACTGTCAGGGACCCCTCCTCTTTAGTCCTATAGTGTAAGGGCCCTTCCACCCCAGGCCTGCAGACAGAGGCCCCCTTTATTGTCAGGGGCTAATACACATTATACAGGGTAAAAAGCCCTCTTCTCACAATGACACTATGAGAGGCCCCTAACCTCAGGCCTCCAGGGGAAGCCCCCCCCCCTCTACTGTGAGGGGTTCCTCTTTCTCAGGCATAGAAGGAGGTACCCCCCCATTAGCACTCAATACAGGACCATCAATGTTTAAGCCTGTACAACAGGAAAGGGGCTCTGTGTATACTTTCAGGGGCCCCTCCTCAGACCTGCAGACTGAGGCCTCCTTTACTGTCAGAGGATCAATACACTTTAATCCTATAGAGTAAGAGGCCCCCTCCTACATAGTAACACAGTGAGGGCCTTTTCACCCTTCAGGCCTGCTGGGCAAAGCCCCATTTATCCTGTTCCCGACCAGCCACCGCAGTTTTACTGCGCCAGAATGGCATGGGCAGGCGTATCGGCGTTATGTTACGTTGCTTCATTAGGCGGCCCGCTGCTCACCCCCGGAGCCGATGCGAGTGCCCGGTGGTCTCGATGACCGCCAGGCTCCCACGATCACTCGTGACACGGCGAGAACCGGGATCTCTGTGTGTAAACACAGAGATCCCGGTTCTCAATGGGGAGAAGTGACCGATCGTCTGTTCAAACAAAGTATGAACAGCGATCTGTCATCTCCCCTAGTCAGTCCCATCCCCCTTCAGTTAGAACGCACTTGAGGGAAGTTAACCCCTTGATCGCCCCCTAATGTTAACCCCTTCACTTCCAGTGACATTTTTACAGTAATCAACGCATTTTTATAGCACTGATCGCTGTATTAATGCCAATGGTCCCAAAAAATGTGTCAAAATTGTCCGATGTGTCCGCCATAATGTCGCAGTCACGATAAAAATCGCAGATTGCCGCCATTACGAGTAAAAAATAAATAATAATAAAAAAGCTATAAATCTATCCCCTATTTTGTAGACGCAATAACTTTTGCGCAAACCAATCAATATACGCTTATTGCGATTTTTATTACCAAAAATATGTAGAAGAATCGGCCTAAACTGAGAAAAAATTAGCTTTTTTTAAAAAAAGTGGGGACATTTATTATAGCAAAAAGTACAAAATATTTTTTTTTTTTCAAAATTGTCACTCATTTTTTTGTTTATAGCACAAAAAATAAAAACCGCAGAGGCGATCAAATACCACCAAAACAAAACTCTATTTGTGGGGGGAAAAAAGGACGTATATTTTGTTTGCGTACAACGTCACGCAATTGTCAGTTAAAGCGACGCAGTGCCGAATTGCAAAAAGTGCTGTGGTCAGGAAGGGGGTAAAATCTTTCGGGGCTGAAGTGGTTAATAATGAGGGGGACATCGTTTTTAAACCTGCAAGGTGAGGGGCCCCTCCTCCTCATTCCGCAGCTCATCGATGAAATACACAAATTCATCTTCATCAGCCGCAGCCATGATCGCTTCTTGTGTTCTGAGAGATCAGTGAACGGAAGTGACGTTACGTCGGCTGACTGACCAAAAATACTCACTGCGCATGCGTTCCACAACTAGCAGGTTTGCTAATCTGACAGAACACCTGCATTGAGAAGGTGGCAGCGGACATCTTGTTACACCCAGCCAAGTCTTGAATTTCACTCATAGCAATAAAGTGAGTATACGGGTTTGTTCCGCTGACTGAACACCGCAACCGAGTAAGGGTGTCCAAAAATGTCTCTATGACTAGAAGTTTAGCGCTGAGCAGTGCGGGGAGTTATCCAAACTCTGTAAACTCCAAAGCGTAATTTCACCACATAAACGAAACACTGTATGGCTCAGATCACATCTATATGTGGGGGGAACGTGTGTAAAATTGCACGCTTTCCCAATATACACAGAAATGCGCTGGCGCTGCTTTGAAGCTAACGCGTCACAGTGCCATTCATGGTTAGTGGATCTCCACACATCTACAAACGTGCGCCAAACTACATGAAGCCGCAGCACCATATGATCTGATGTGACGCACTTCTGGAAAACATTCGGGGACTTCTTTTCCATGAATGGGATGCCCTACATGTGACACGTGAAAACACAATTGCGCTCGGTCGTAGCTGTATGTATGAACCAAACCTAAGTGTGAGGAGATCCAAAATAGCAATAAATGATTGTGTAAATAATGAGTGATCATACAATGGCAGTGACATGTAAATAGGTGTGCTCTGGTGATCTGTATATAGAGGGTATCTCTTCTCATGTCCTCCGGAGCCGAGATATAAAAGTGTCCCCTTCCTCCCTCCAGCAGCACCCGG
Organism: Lithobates sylvaticus; assembly: GCA_028564925.1. Classification (NCBI taxonomy): domain Eukaryota; kingdom Metazoa; phylum Chordata; class Amphibia; order Anura; family Ranidae; genus Lithobates; species Lithobates sylvaticus. The sequence continues at coordinate 152,010,505 of CM053030.1, forward strand.
CACAAGCCGCGCTCCCCCTCTGGGTTCTCTCAGCCCAACATAGGAGACGAGGGGGAGGAGCGGAGTGAATGGGACTGCCATGGACATAGGAAGGAGATTCGGAGGCTCTGCAGACACCGCTAGGCGATGCCTGGATTATGAAGCCGTGTTGTTGTCACACAGGAGTACACAGGCCACGCCCAAAGGCAGAGCCGCAAGCTCAAAGCTGATAAACGGTGTAGTATCATATTCGGCTGCCTATCACAGGATGCTGCGGAAGTGACGTTGGGGGCAGAAATTTCGTACTGCGCATGCGCGAAGCGTTCCAAACACTCGCGCCGTGCGGTCCACATGATTTTCGGCAATACAGTTCAGTGAAACCATCAGATAATGTCACGGAAGTGACACTACAGACAACACAAACACTGGGCTGTGCGTTCCAACACTAATTCCTTCCTTGTTACCCAGTATCATTTTTTACCAACCATGCTGAGCTACCTGTTTTGATAGATCCTGCAATGCTGGGACTTGTAGTGCCTAAAATCAATCCTGCAATGCTGGGACTTGTAGTGCCTAAAATCAATCCTGCAATGCTGGGACTTGTAGTGCCTATATTCGATCCTGCAACGCTGGGACTTGTAGTGCCTATAATCGATCCTACAATGCTGGGACTTGTAGTGCTTATATTCGATCCTGCAATGCTGGGACTTGTAGTGCCTATAATCGATCCTGCAATGCTGGGACTTGTAGTGCCTATAATCGATCCTGCAATGCTGGGACTTGTAGTGCCTATAATCGATCCTGCAATGCTGGGACTTGTAGTGCCTATCCTGAGCTACCTGCGGTGATCGATCATACAATGCTGGGACGAGAAATATTATGCTCTCGAGCGGGCGGGCGGAGAGGTGGTTAAGCGTCAGGAACAGCCCCGCCCACCACCCTAAAAAAACCGTGAATCGCGCATGCGCAAATCTTATTTATGTCCAGGGTCCAGAAAAATTATGGACTCGAGGGGGCGGGCGGACAGAGCGGAGCTTGGAGAGGAGGGCGGGACCCCGTACATAGCACTGAGTCCAAGTACAGTACATTGTTCTGCCATCAATTACGCTGCCACTCCGCCCATCAAACGCCTCACTGTGCCCGACAAACGCCTCACTGTGCCCTTTAAACGCCTCACTGTGCCCGTCTAATGCAGCCACTCCACCCATCAAACGCCTCACTGTGCCCGTCAAACGCCTCACTGTGCCCTTTAAACGCCTCACTGTGCCCGTCTAATGCAGCCACTCCGCCCATCAAACACCTTACTGTGCCCGTCTAATGCAGCCACTCCACCCATCAAACGCCTCACTGTGCCCGTCAAACACCTCACTGCGCCCAGCAAACGCCTCAATGTGCCCGTCAAACGCAGCCACTGCGCCCATCAAACACCTCACTGCACCCAGCAAACGCAGCCACTGTGCCCATCAAATGCCTCACTGCGCCCAGCAAACACCTCACTGCGCCCAGCAAACACCTCACTGCGCCCATCAAACACCTCACTGCGCCCAGCAAACACCTCACTGCGCCCATCAAACACCTCACTGCGCCTAGCAAACACCTCACTGCGCCCATCAAACACCTCACTGCGCCCATCAAACACCTCACTGCGCCCATCAAACACCTCACTGCGCCCAGCAAACACCTCACTGCGCCCATCAAACACCTCACTGCGCCCAGCAAACGCAGCCACTGCGCCCATCAAACACCTCACTGCACCCAGCAAATGCCTCACTGTGCCCGGCAAACACCTCACTGCACCCAGCAAACACTGCCACTGTGCCCTTCAAACGCAGCCACTGTGCCCAGCAAAGGCCTCACTGTGCCCAGCAAACACCTCACTGCGCCCATCAAACGCCTCACTGCACCCATTAAAAGCCTCACTGCGCCCAGCAAACGCCTCACTGTGCCCGGCAAACACCTCACTGCGCCCATCAAACGCAGCCACTGTACCCAAAAATTGCCGCCACTGTGCCATCAAACGCAGCTACAACCTGGAGCCGCCTAACTGAGCCCTGCACGCTGCACCGGAGAGGAGGTCAGTGACAGCGCCATCAGGCCAGTCTGAGGGGGGGGTGAATACAATTATGTAAGAGGGCACTGATATAAAGGTTTCCCCTCATCTCAGTAACACCCCCCCCCCCTCTTACCTTACTGTATTCACTCTGTGGAAGGTGGTCTCTGGTCACCAGAGTCCCCCCCCCCCCCCAACATCACATTTCCTGGCATTCCCCTTTACATCAGAGTCCGCAGGATTCTTCCCCCTTACAGTGTAAGGGAGCTCAGATGAAAGGAAAATGCTGCAGAGCATGATCTAAAGGAGGAACTCTGATTGATGTAAGGGGTGCTTATATCAGAGTCCACTGCATTCCCATTTACATCAGAGTTCCCACTTTCATCAGGGTCTGCGGCATTGCCCTTTACATCAGTGTTCCCCTTTACATCAGGGTTCGCAGAGTTCCCCCTGTAAGATTAGAAGGGATGGAGGCCCAGAGACATGTCCAGAGTACACAGAGGATACATGGGATAGATTAGAAGGGATGGAGGCCCAGAGACATGTCCAGGGTACACAGAGGATACATGGGATAGATTACATGGGATGGATGTCCAGGGAAAACAGAGGAGGCCTCCATCCCTTCTAATCTATCCCATGTATCCTCTGTGTTCTCTGGACATGTCTCCGGGCCCCCATCCCTTCTAATCTATCCCATGTATCCTCTGTGTACTCTGGACATGTCTCTGGGCCTCCATCCCTTCTAATGTTACAGGGGGAACTCTGCGAACCATGATGTAAAGGGGAACACTGATGTACTGTAAAGGGCAATGCCGCAGACCCTGATGAAAGTGGGAACTCTGATGTAAATGGGAATGCAGTGGACTCTGATATAAGGTGGTCTCCGGTGACCAGAGCACCCCTTACATCAATCAGAGTTCCTCCTTAGATCATGCTCTGCAGCATTTTCCTTTACATCTTTCCTTTACACCCCTTGCACTGTAAGGGGGAAGAATCCTGCGGACTCTGATGTAAAGGGGAATGCCAGGAAATGTGATGTTGGGGGGGGGGGGGACTCTGGTGACCAGAGACCACCTTCCACAGAGTGAATACAGTAAGGTAAGAGGGGGGGGGGGGGGTGTTACTGAGATGAGGGGAAACCTTTATATCAGTGCCCTCTTACATAATTGTATTCACCCCCCCCCCCCTCAGACTGGCCTGATGGCGCTGTCACTGACCTCCTCTCCGGTGCAGCGTGCAGGACTCAGTTAGGCGGCTCCAGGTTGGTGGTTCTGGTTTTTATTCTATAGTCTCTTCTCCACAGTCCATACACGTCTGACTCTTTTTCCAAAATCACACCGCACAGAATTGCATTGATGTGAACAGGCACCATTGAAAATAATAGGATTTCCCTTGTCATGCAATTCAGTGTGACTCAAGTCGCATCAGAAATCGCATCAGTGTGAACCAGCCCAACGATTTTGTGGCGTGGCACCAATTTGCGAAAGTAGTTCCTGCACTACTTTTGCCGATTTCATGAAGCCACACAGATGTCTATCAAGTAGCAGCTGAAATCGAGCTGACCTTGCTACTTTGAAATCGTGTTACTTCAAGTGAAACATCAATGTGAACCAGGGCTTAGTGTTACTATGTGAGAAACAATGTGATTGTATATCCCGAAGAAGGGAAACGGTCTGCAAAACACATAGAAAATAGGAAGCAGACATTTAGGTTCCAGGTATTGATTTTGATCTCAAATGTAAAGTACATGTATCCCATATTTGAGGTTGATGAAATTAAAGAGGAACTGCAGTCTGCTCACATAATTTGTAATAAAAAACATCTTTGTCGATCCAAAGCTTCCCTCCAACCACTTTGCATATTATTTTATATATACGGTGGTACTGTACTTGTATATATACAGTGATACGGTAAATCTCCCTCTACTAAGTCTGGCTGCAGCCATTTTAACTGTGGGCAACTGAAGCTGCCACCTCTGTTCACATCCTGGATTTACACAGACAGAAAGAGGCACACCTCCAGCTCTCATTGGCCCTCTTATGACTCACACCCCCCCTCCCCTTCCTAGCAAACTTTCACAAGAGTGGGCGAGAGCTGTGCATGATGTCATAAGCCTAGGCTAATGACCAGACAAGAGACAGGAGGTGGGCTGTATAAGGTATTTACTGGCAGAAAAAAAATGTTTTACTATCCAAAGTTAAAACAACAAGGGCAGAAGATTTAATAGATGGAAAGTTAAAAAAATGACTGAAGAAAATGAGAAATTATTAAAAATTCTGGAACGATGTATGTAGTTCAGAATGTTATGCATTAGGGCAGGGATCTCCATACTTTTTAAACAAAGGGACATTTTATTGTATTTCAGACTTTAGGAGGGCCAGACTGTGGCCAGCAGAAGCAGAAATTTTCCTGGTATCAGTGGGAGTAAATATTGCCATCATTGGTATCTTGGGGAGGAATAGTGCCCCATCATTGGTATCTTGGGGAGGAATAGTGCCCCATCATTGGTATCATAGGAAGGAATAGTTCCCCCATCACTGGTATCATAGGAAGGAATAGTGCCCCATCATTGGTATCATAGGAAGGAATAGTGTCCCATCATTGGTATCATAGGAAGGAATAGTTCCCCCATCATTGGTATCATAGGAAGGAAAAGTGTCCCATCATTGGTATCATAGGAAGGAATAGTGCCCCATCATTGGTATCATAGGAAGGAATAGTGCCCCATCATTGGTATCATAGGAAGGAATAGTTCCCCCATCATTGGTATCATAGGAAGGAAAAGTGTCCCATCATTGGTATCATAGGAAGGAATAGTGCCCTATCATTGGTATCAATTTTTTTTTCTTATTTGTTTTACCTTTTATTTTTACTTTTATTTTTATTTTAATTGTCACTTTTTTTTCTTGTTACAAGGAATGTAAACATCTCTTGCAATAAAAAAAAGCATGACAGGACCTCTTAAATATGAGATCTGGGGTCAAAAAGACCTCAGATCTCATATTTAGACTAAAATGCAATAAAAAAAAAAAATATATATATAAAAATTTGTCATTTAAAAAAATTATTTAAAAAAAATGGCCCTTTCAGAGCTGTGGGCGGAAGTGACATTTTGACGTCGCTTCCGCCCAGCAATTGTATGGAGACAGGTGGGGGCCATCTTTCACTCACGTGTTTCCATACCCAGCTAGCGATAGGACGCGATCGACTGCGGTAAGCGGCAGGAATCCACCGCAGAGACCACTTTTATCTTGTAGTGGACCGCCCGCTGAAGTAGGGGATACCGGGGTTATGGCAGCTAGCTTGCTGCCATAACAACGATATTCTCCTTCAAACAACCAGCGTAAAACTGCGGCAGGCAGTCCGTAAGTAGTTAACTGGCGATTGTGCAGTCATGTACCACTGTACCCAAACAAAATTCATATCATTTTTTTTCCACACAAATAGAGGCATTTTATCTCCAGGTTTTTTTTGTGATATAAATGAAAAAAAAAAGCTTGGCTGTACTTCTCCTATAGATCACAGGAGTGCAGTTTGTTTTTCACTCTCGTGACCGTTTTCAGCAGACAGCAGGCTGACGTCACAGAGCCGGTGCAAAATCGGACAAGATAGCAACAATGAAGTCGGGATCCGCCCACATGACTGGACCGGCACCTGAATCAGTCTCATCAAGCCACTGAGAGACTGAGACGGCTGCTCCCGCCCCCTCCACAGCCCAGCGCTCCAGTGACTCTGATGGGGGGGGGGGGGGCAGAGGAGAAAGCCGGTGAGTGACAGTCACCAGCTCTCTGCTCAGGGAGCTCTGAAAACCGATCGATCAGCGGTGTTAGATCGCTCGCTTCTCAGTGTTAGAGCTGGCAGGGGACAGATGCAGCACCAGACCGATGCTGCATCCACCTAGGCAAGTATGATTGGGGGAGAAAAATGCCATAACTGCCTATCACATTTCCTGAGATGCTAAAATGCCAGAGCAGTACAGACAACCCCACAAATTACCCTTTTTGTAAGTAGACACCCCAAAGTATTTGCTGAGAGGCATGTTGAGCGCATGTAAGATTTTATTTTTTCAAGTTTTTGAAAAATGACATTTTTTTTCTTATACACAAAGTTGTCAATTTAATTAGATATTTCTGACACATGGCACAGGTATATGTGGAGTGACACCTCAAAACACATTTTGCTGCTTCTCCTGAGTATGGTGATAACCACATGTGTGAGACTTTTTGGGGGTCTTGCCATGTACAGGGGTCAGCAGCGAACTGAGCACAAGAAACAGGTACTTGCGGTTGGCAGACAGGTAAAGTGGTTGAATGTAGAGCTGCGCGATTTTGTCTACAATGAGAATCACAATTTTTTTGCTTAGAAGACAGATTTCGATTCTCGCTGCGTAACATCATCTTTCACATTAAAACAAAAAAAAATAGGGCTAACTTTTTCTTTTTTTTTTTTATTCATTGAAGTGTATTTTTTTCCCAAAAAATTGTGTTTGAAAGACCGCTGGGCAAATACAGTGTGACATAAAATATTGCAGCAATTGACATTTTATTTATATTGATTTTAACTTAAGAAACAAGTCTCAGAAAAAGATTTAGACTTTAAGTGGTTAAACTTCCTGCATTTACACATTAAAAACTTGGCAGACTGCCTGGATTTTTTCTTTACACAGAAGTTTATCCCTTTGATCTAAGAAGGAAGAGTTAGTTACAATGTTTTATGTTAAAAACTTGGTAGACTGCCCCGATGTTTTCTTTTGACAGCTGAGTGAGCAGATAAGTCTTTCCACTTGTTATATGAAAGAATTGGCAAACTCTGCAATAGAGATCGTCAGGGGGGTTGAATCGAGATCACAATTCCAGGTTCAATGCAGGCAAGGTTCACAATAGTTAGAAACACATCCGTAGTGAAAAGGCAGGGAGAGTTCAGAGAGGAGTCGATATCTCATCCAAATTCATCAACATGAAATCTAGAAGAGAAGAGAAGACAGTGAGCTTGGAACACGTGTAATAAAAGAAATATCACAAGCATTAGACTGCACGCTAGGATTGCTGAAATCAGGTTTGGTCTCCACCCAGAGACTGACTGAAACTTGCAGGTGAAAAGACAGACAGGGATGCATCATACCAAAACTAGGAGAAGAGGGGGGTAAAACTTCCGGGTGACTTTGCCGCAACAAAATCAGCCTGAAGTAGGAGCAGATACCTGTCAAAATCAGGTACTCGCTGCCCTCCCGAAAAAGTTCCAAATGTGGCAGCGGAGGGGGGAGGGGGGAGGAGGCAAACAAGCAAAGATTTCCCTTTGGGTGGAGCTCCGCTTTAAATCAGGTGTCCCCATTAGAGTTCTCCCTTAAATCAGATGTTCCCATCAGAGCTGCTCTGTGAAAAACCATTACACAGAGCAGGTCAGTATAAAACATTTTTTTTTAAAATAACAAAACATGCTATACTGACCTGCTCTGTGTAATGGTTTTGCACAGAGAAGCTCTGATGGGGACATTTGATTTAAGGGAGAACTCTGATGGGGAACTCTATTTAAGGGATCACTGTGATGAGGACACCTGATTTAAGAGAGCACTTTGATGAGGACACTCACTGTAAGGGGTGCACTACATTGAAAACACCTGATTAAGGCGATACTTAAAGTACTTGTTTGTTATTTTTTATTTTTTTTTTATTAACCTTTAAATCAGGTGTCCCCATCAGAGTTCTCACTTAAATCAGATGTCCCCCATCAGAGTTCTCCCTTAAAGCGGGGTTTCACCTTCAAAAATTTTTTTTTAAAAGTCAGCAGCTAAAAAAAAAGTCGCTGCTGACTTTTAATAAGTACACTTACCTTCCCAGGGCGCCCGCGATGTCCTTCGTGGAGGCCGAGATGCCCCTCGGCTATCCGGATCCAGCGCCGCCATCCTCACTAAGGGAAACGGCTTCACGCGGCCTACTGCGCATGCGCGAGTGTCATTTGTGAATGGGGAACGCGGTGTGTTGTGGGACACAGTTCCCATAACACACCGCGCCCCATTCACCTGAAGACGGAAGAAGAGAAGATCACCGCAGCGCTCGAGGAGGCAGATTAGGACGATCTGCCTAGCAACAGCCATTGCTGGTAAGTAAAAAAAAAAAAAAATTTTTTTTTAAATTTTTTTTTTAAATTGTTACTAACATTTTTACCAGTTTTCATTTTCAGGGTGTTCCACCACTTTAAATCAGATGTCCCCATCACAGTTCTCCCTTAAATCAGATGTCACCATCACAGTTCTCCCTTAAATCGTTCCCATCACAGTTCTCCCTTAAATCAGATGTCCTCATCAGAGTTCTCCCTTAAATCGTTCCCATCAGAGTTCTCCCTTAAATCATTCCCATCAGAGTTCTCCCTTAAATCATTCCCATCACAGTTCTCCCTTAAATCAGATGTCCTCATCAGAGCTCTCCCTTAAATCGTTACCATCAGAGTTCTCCTTTAACCACTTCAATACCAGACACTTAGACACCTTCCCGCCCAGGCCAATTTTCAGCTTTCAGCGCTGTCGCAATTTGAATGACAATTGCGCGGTCATGCTACACTGCACCCAAACAAATTTTTTATAATTTTGTTCCAACAAATAGAGCTTTCTTTTGGTGGTATTTGATCACCTCTGCGATTTTTTATTTTTTGCGCAACAAACAAAAAAAGACCGAAAATTTTGCAAATAAACAAGGTTTTTCTTTGTCACTGTTAATTTTTTTTGTAAATAAGTGCGTTTCCTTCTTCAATGACGGGCACTGATATGGCTGCACTGATGGGCACCGATGAGGTGGCACTGATGGGCACTGATGATGGGCACTGGTATGCGGCACTGATGGGCACTCATCAGGCGGCACTGATGGGCACTCATGGGTGGCACGGATAGGTGGCATGGATGGGCACTGATAGGTGGGCCTGGATGGGCACTGATAGGTGGCATTGCTGGGCATCCCTGTTTTATAACATAAATATGATGTGCCAATCAGTGCCCATTTGTGGGCACTGATTGGCATATTTTGGGCATTTTTTTTGCATGTGGATGGCCATGGGGGATGTACCTGGCCATTCACATGCTGGGGGCTTCCCTGGTGGTCTAGTGTGGGCATCTGAGGGGGGTATGCGCTGATAAACAATCAGTGCATATCCCCCCTGTCAGGAGAGCCGCCGATCGGCTCTCCTCTACTCGCGTCTGTCAGACTTGAGTGAGGAAAAGCCGATCAACGGCTCTTCCTGTGTACATCGTGATCAGCCGTGATCGGACACGGCTGACCACGTGGTAAAGAGCCTCCGCCGGAGGCTCTTTACCAAGATCGGTGTAGCGGTGTGTCAGACTGACACCCCTCCACCGATCGCCGCGATGCGGGACATCATATGATGCCCAGTCAGGATAACGAAACCACTTCCCGGACGTCAATTTGCTATTGACTGGGCGGGAAGTGGTTAAATCAGGTGTCCCCATCACAGTTCTCCCTTAAATCAGATGTCCCCATCAGAGTTCTCCCTTAAATCGTTCCCATCACAGTTCTCCCTTAAATTAAATGCCCCCGTCAGAGTTCTCCCTTAAATAGGTGTGTCAATCACAGTTCTTCCTTAAATCAGGTGTACCCATCAGACCTGGGAGAGGCACAGCCCCCCTCCCTGGCTGTACAAATGTACAATATAAATATGAATGCTGTGCACACTGCTCCTCTGTAGTCGGATCATTTCTTATCAATATCACACAATCAATACAATCAATGACCGCCTCCATCACATGACACGGTGCAGGCTCCGCCCACCGATGCGTCCGTCCTCTCTTTACACACCCCTGAGTAGAGCGCCGTGTGACCAGGGCCGCTGATGGAAATCATGGGGCCCCGTACAGCCTACCTGATGGGGCCCCCTTCAGCCCCACCCTGGTCCTGCCGCTGGCCCCTCCATCAGTCACACCCTGGCCATGCCCTTGGTCCCTCATTCAGCCTCACCCCTGGCCCCTCCCCATATGGTCAGAGACTGCAGACATAGTACAGAAGATGGTCAGAGTACAGGAGATGATCAGAGACTGCAGGCATGATACAGGAGATGATCAGAGATTGCAGACATGATACAGGAGATGATCAAAGACTGCAGACATGATACAGGAGATGATCAAAGACTGCAGACATGATACAGGAGATGATCAAAGACTGCAGACATGATACAGGAGATGATCAGAGACTGCAGACATGATACAGGAGATGATCAGAGACTGCAGACATGATACAGGAGATGATCAGAGATTGCAGACATGATGATACAGGAGATGATCAGAGATTGCAGACATGATACAAGAAGATACAGGAGATGATCAGAGATTGCAGACATGATACAGGAGATGATCAGAGATTGCAGACATGATACAGGAGATGATCAGAGATTGCAGACATGATACAGGAGATGATCAGAGACTGCAGACATGATGATACAGGAGATGATCAAAGATTGCAGACATGATACAGGAGATGATGCAGACATGATACAGGAGATGATCAGAGACTGCAGACATGATACAGGAGATGATCAGAGATTGCAGACATGATACAGGAGATGATCAGAGATTGCAGACATGATACAGGAGATGATCAGAGACTGCAGACATGATACAGGAGATGATCAGAGACTGCAGACATGATACAGGAGATGGTCAGAGACAGGAGATGATCAGAGATTGCAGACATGATACAGGAGATGATCAAAGATTGCAGACATGATACAGGAGATGATCAAAGATTGCAGACATGATACAGGAGATGATCAGAGACTGCAAACATGCTACCGGAGATGATCAGACTGCAGACATGATTGATTCAGGAGATGGTCGGAGACTGCGTTTTTATGACTGAACCCAGTGTACAAGTATATAGTATCACAGGGCTGATACACTCTATTTAAACCAGATCTGCAAAATCAAGTCAGTGATTTTTCTTTAAAAGTACAACCAAGTGACAGAAGACAGCATCACATCCAATTCCCAAATACAAATGTTCTTACAAACAGTGAACTGGTCAGGATTAGTGGAGGACAATTACCAGTTAATGGGTCTGTGAAGCTTCTAGTCTAAACCAGCAGTAAATCCTCCAAAAAAATAAAAATCAAACAATCTGTGCAGCACACACACAGCAGAGTCTTCCAGAGATCGTATGAGTGTGATCAGACAAGGTTAGGCAGATAAAAGATAGAAAAGTAACCAGCAAGACTAGAGGAAGGGGAGGCTGATTGGTAACCTGCACACTGCCTGATCACATAGATATCTGGAAGACACTGCAGCCGGCCAGCAACATATTACTGTGCTCCCGATGATCCTGTTGTTTCTATTCAGCCACAGAACTTGTATTGCTGTAGTCATACCTCCTTGTGTCTCCCTCCTTGCTCCCCCATTCAGCCCCACTCCAGCACTGTTTACAGTCAAATGTGAGCAGGCTGGAGAAGGGGAGGGCTACACTTTTTTTTTTTTATTACTTTGCATTCTTTCATTCCCTGTTTACAGTACATTGCCCGGGCCCCCCCTGCTGGCTGGGCCCGGTACTACAGGGGCCAGTTGTACTGGCTTATCAGCGGCCCTGCGTGTGACGCAGTAAATAAAGGGGCGGGACAATTCGCACGTCCGTCCTCTCTGAGTTCTCACTCCCCCCTGAGCAGAGCCCGTGTGACATGGTAAATAAAGGGGCGGGACACTCCCGAATTCCCAGTCCCCTCTTAGCAGAGAGCCATGTGACGTTTTAAACAAAGGGGCGGGCCAAGCGTCCTCGAGCCGCCCACAGGGAGGAGGCGGGTCCAAGACGCGCGCTGATTGGACATGGGGCCATCCTGTAGTGTTTACATATTTTGATTAGCCGAGGTGCCAACCATCCATCACACAGGGTCCGCCCCTGACAGTACAATGTGGAATGTGTCAGTGGGGAGGAGAAACACCGGCCTAGCTCCGCCCATGATTTACCCCGATTCCCTTAGTAAAAATGTCCGACTGGCTTCAGTAAATGCCCGCCCCCTCTCTCTATAAACCCCATAGTGCCAATCTCCTACCTCTTAGTGTCCAGCTGTGAGGCTGTAGGAAGACAGCGTGGGCGGGGCGGAGGACAGCCGAATCGTGCTCCTCCTCTAAGCTGGTCCATCGCAGTCTGATCCTCCCTCCGAGTGACGCACTCAGGTAATGCCTTCGCGCCGCGCGTTCCATTTGATTGGCTGGCTCTCTAACGGTCTCCACAGCAGGCTCCGCCCCCTCAATCCTGCCGTTTATCAGCTTTGAGCTCGCGGCTCTGCCATTGGGCGTGGCCTGTGTGACAACACAGCTTCATAATCCAGGCATCGCCTAGCGGTGTCTGCAGACTCAGAGCCTCCGAATCTCCTTCCTATGTCCATGGCAGTCCCATTCACTCCGCTCCTCCCCCTCATCTCCATTGTTGGGCTGAGAGAACCCAGAGGGGGAGCGCGGCTTGTGCCGGGTGCTGCTGGAGGGAGGAAGGGGACACTTTTATATCACGGCTCCGGAGGACATGAGAAGAGATCCCCTCTATATACAGATCACCAGAGCACACCTATTTACATGTCACTGCCATTGTATGATCACTCATTATTTACACAATCATTTATTGCTATTTTGGATCTCCTCACACTTAGCAGTATTCGCGGCATGTAATACAGCCGCTTCAACCTGCCGAGTCCGGGCCCCTAATGGAAGAAAAGAGTGGAGGGGCCGGTGTATCGAGGGGGGAACCGTTTTCGGCACAACACCGGCGGGGAGCATCGGAATCGGCATCGGTGAGTCACAGGCCCCGGGTCCCCCCACCCCACAGTGTCACCCCTACCCCACAGTGTCACCCCAGCCCACAGTGTCACCCCTACCCCACAGTGTCACCCCCAGCGCACAGTGTCACCCCCAGCGCACAGTGTCACCCCCAGCGCACAGTGTCACCCCCCAGCGCACAGTGTCACCCCCCCAGCCCACAGTGTCACCCCCCCCAGCCCACAGTGTCACCCCCCAGCGCACAGTGTCACCCCCAGCGCACAGTGTCACCCCCCAGCGCACAGTGTCACCCCCCCAGCCCACAGTGTCACCCCCCAGCCCACAGTGTCACCCCCCCAGCCCACAGTGTCCCCTTGTGTGCATGTCCCCCCCTGTGTGTGCGCTCTCCCTCCAGTGTCCCCCTGTGTGTGTGCTCACCCTCCAGTGTCCCCCTGTGTGTGTGCCCCCCTGTGTGTGCGCTCTCCCTCCAGTGTCCCCCTGTGTGAGTTTCCCCCCTGTGTGTGCGCTCTCCCTCCAGTGTCCCCCTGTGTGTGCCCCCCTGTGTGTGCGCTCTCCCTCCAGTGTCCCCCTGTGTGTGTGCGCTCTCCCTCCAGTGTCCCCCTGTGTGTGCGCGCTCTCCCGCCAGTGTCCCCCCTGTGTGTGCGCTCTCCCTCCAGTGTCCCCCCTGTGTGTGCGCTCTCCCTCCAGTGTCCCCCTGTGTGTGTGTGCCCCCCTGTGTGTGCGCTCTTCCTCCAGTGTCCCCCTGTGTGTACGTGCCCCCCCCCCCCTGCGTGTGAGCTCTCCCTCCAGTGTCCCCCTGTGTGTGCGCTCTGCCTCCAGTGTCCCCCTGTGTGCGTGTCCCCCCCTGTGTGTGCGCTCTCCCTCCAGTGTCCCCCTGTGTGTGTGTCCCCCTGTGTGTGCGCTCTCCCTCCAGTGTCCCCCTGTGTGCGTGTCCCCCCCTGTGTGTGCGCTCTCCCGCCAGTGTCCCCCTGTGTGTGTCCCCCTGTGTGTGCGCTCTCCCTCCAGTGTCCCCCTGTGTGCGTGTCCCCCCTGTGTGTGCGCTCTCCCTCCAGTGTCCCCCTGTGTGTGTGTGTGCCCCCCCCTGTGTCTGCGCTCTCCCTCCAGTGTCCCCCTGTGTGTGTGTGTGCCCCCCCTGTGTCTGCGCTCTCCCTCCAGTGTCCCCCTGTGTGTGCGTGCCCCCCCCCCCTGCGTGTGCGCTCTCCCTCCAGCGTCCCCCTGCGTGTGCGCTTTCCCTCCAGCGTCCCCCTGCGTGTGCGCTCTCCCTCCAGCGTCCCCCTGCGTGTGCGCTCTCCCTTTATTGCTATTTTGGATCTCCTCACACTTAGGTTTGGTTCATACATACAGCTACGACCGAGCGCAATTGTGTTTTCATGTGTCACATGTAGGGCAACCCATCCATGGAAAAGAAGTCCCCGAATGTTTTCCAGAAGTGCGTCACATCAGATCATATGGTGCTGCGGCTTCATGTAGTTTGGCGCACGTTTGTAGATGTGTAGAGATCCACTAACCATTAATGGCACTGCGACGCGTTAGCTTCAAAGCAGCGCCAGCGCATTTCTGTGTATATTGGCAAAGCGTGCAATTTTACACACGTTCCCCCCACATATAGATGTGATCTGAGCCATACAGTGTTTAGTTTATGTGGTGAAATTACGCTTTGGAGTTTACAGAGTTTGGATAACTCCCCGCACTGCTCAGCGCTAAACTTCTAGTCATAGAGACATTTTTGGACACCCTTACTCAGTTGCGGTGTTCAGTCAGCGGAACAAACCCGTATACTCACTTTATTGCTATGAGTGAAATTCAAGACTTGGCTGGGTGTAACAAGATGTCCGCTGCCGCCTTCTCAATGCAGGTGTTCTGTCAGATTAGCAAACCTGCTAGTTGTGGAACGCATGCGCAGTGAGTATTTTTGGTCAGTCAGCCGACGTAACGTCACTTCCGTTCACTGATCTCTCAGAACACAAGAAGCGATCATGGCTGCGGCTGATGAAGATGAATTTGTGTATTTCATCGATGAGCTGCGGAATGAGGAGGAGGGGCCCCTCACCTTGCAGGTTTAAAAACGATGTCCCCCTCAACATTAACAACTTCAGCCCCGAAAGGTTTTACCCCCTTCCTGACCACAGCACTTTTTGCAATTCGGCACTGCGTCGCTTTAACTGACAATTGCGTGACGTTGTACGCAAACAAAATATACGTCCTTTTTTTCCCCCCACAAATAGAGTTTTGTTTTGGTGGTATTCGATCGCCTCTGCGGTTTTTATTTTTTGCGCTATAAACAAAAAAAGAGTGACAATTTTGGAAAAATATATATATATATATTTTGTACTTTTTGCTATAATAATAAATGTCCCCACTTTTTTTTTAAAAAAAGCAAATTTTTTCTCAGTTTAGGCCGATTCTTCTACATATTTTTGGTAATAAAAATCGCAATAAGCGTATATTGTTGGTTTGCGCAAAAGTTATTGCGTCTACAAAATAGGGGATAGATTTATAGCATTTTTATTATTATTTATTTTTTACTCGTAATGGCGGCAATCTGCGATTTTTATCGTGACTGCGACATTATGGCGGAAACATCGGATAATTTTGACACATTTTTGGGACCATTGGCATTAATACAGCGATCAGTGCTATAAAAATGCGTTGATTACTGTAAAAATGTCACTGGAAGTGAAGGGGTTAACATTAGGGGGCGATCAAGGGGTTAACTTCCCTCAAGTGTGTTCTAACTGAAGGGGGATGGGACTGACTAGGGGAGATGACAGATCGCTGTTCATACTTTGTTTGAACAGACGATCGGTCACTTCTCCCCATTGAGAACCGGGATCTCTGTGTTTACACACAGAGATCCCGGTTCTCGCCATGTCACGAGTGATCGCGGGAGCCTGGCGGTCATCGAGACCACCGGGCACTCGCATCGGCTCCGGGGGTGAGCAGCGGGCCGCCTAATGAAGCAACGTAACATAACGTCGATTCGCCTGCCCATGCCATTCTGCCGCAGTGAAACTGCGGTGGCTGGTCGGGAACAGGATAAATGGGGCTTTACCCAGCAGGCCTGAAGGGTGAAAAGGCCCTCACTGTGTTACTATGTAGGAGGGGGCCTCTTACTCTATAGGATTAAAGTGTATTGATCCTCTGACAGTAAAGGAGGCCTCAGCCTGCAGGTCTGAGGAGGGGCCCCTGAAAGTATACACAGAGCCCTTTCCTGTTGTACAGGCTTAAACATTGATGGCCCTGTATTGAGTGCTAATGGGGGGGGGGGGGGGTTACCTCCTTCTATGCCTGAGAAAGAGGAACCCCTCACAGTAGAGGGGGGGGGGGCTTCCCCTGGAGGCCTGAGGTTAGGGGCCTCTCATAGTGTCATTGTGAGAAGAGGGCTTTTTATCCTGTATAATGTGTATTGGCCCCTGACAATAAAGGGGGCCTCTGTCTGCAGGCCTGGGGTGGAAGGGTCCTTACACTATAGGACTAAAGAGGAGGGGTCCCTGACAGTGTACTATAAAGTGGAGGCATAGGATGGAGGGGCCCCTCACTGTTCTTAGTTTGGAGGCCCTTACCTTGTAGTAGTAGTAATGGCCCCCAATATGAAAGGGTAAGGGGCCCTCACTGATCAGGGCTGAGGGGAGGAGGGGACCCTGAAAGTATACTGTGACCCCCCCCCCCATATATGTTGATGCCTCTCTTCTTCATGTTTAAAAGGTAGGGGCCCCTATCCTGAATGCTATTGGAGGGGAGAAAGGCTTACCCTTTAATGTTGAGAAAGTGGGCCCCTGGTAGTACCCAGTATTGGGGGGGGGGGGGGTCTTACAGTATACACTATGTAGCTTCTCTCCCTCCACACATTATGAGACCGTTATGAGGAATTTGACTTCCTGCCCCCCCCCCCCCCCTTTAGACAGTTGTCACCAAAGAGAAAAATTTCCCCTCACCCACTAAAATGTTTGGCTTCCCCCTTACTATCTAGCATGCAGCCTTCCCTGTACTTCCTCCCTGATAAATCAGTTTTCTGTCAGGAAATGAGGGAGAAATCCCTCTAAGGCCCCTTTCACACCGGGGCGTTTTTCATGCGGTGCAGCGCTAAAAATAGCGCCTGTTCACCGCATGAAAAAATCCGGCCCCTTTAACTCCAGTGTGAAAGCCGGCGGGCTTTCACACTGGAGCGGTGCGCTAGCAGGATGACAAAAAAAGTCCTGCTAGCAGCATCTTTGGAGCGGTGTGTTCACCGCTCCTATACCGCTCCTTCCCATTGATTAGAATGGGACACCGTGGTAAAACCGCGGCAATACGGCGGCGCTCTGCGGGGGTGTTTAACCCTTTTTCGGCCGCTCGCAGGGGGTAAAACCGCACGAATACCGCGGTTAAAACGACGGTAAAGCAGCGCTAAATATAGCGCTGCTTTACCGTCACCGCGGCTCCCCGCCCCAGTGTGAAAGGGGCCTAACAGCACCCTGGATAGGAGTAGAAACCCAGCGGAGAGTCTTATTCTTCCTACTCATTCAACATAAAGGACAAAATATTTCAGCTGGACATTCACTGCTTCCCACAAAGTTTAACACGGGAGTGAGGTATTTTTATAAGTGCGGACAGGCAGGATTTTTTTATGACGGAAGAAACTGTCTCTGGTGTCATAGATGGGTCTCCCGTCTTGTAGCTTTTAGGCCCCTTTAACACTGGGGCGTTTTTCAGGCGGTACAGCGCTAAAAATAGCGCCTGTACACCGCCTGAAAAATTCCGGCCCCATTCACTCCGGCGGGCTTTCACACTGGAGCGGTGCGCTAGCAGGACGGTCAAAAAAGTCCTGCTAGCAGCATCTTTGGAGCGGTATAGGAGCAGTGTATTCACTGATCCTATACCGCTCCTACCCATTGATTTCAATGGGACACCGCGGTAATACCGCCGCAAAGCGCCGCTACGGCGGCGCTTTGCGGGGGATTTTAACCCTGTTTTCGGCCGCTAGCGGGGGTTAAAACCGCACCGCTAGCGGCCGAATCCCGCGGCTAAAACGACGGTAAAGCAGCAGCTGCGGCCCCAGTGTGAAAGGGGCCTTACCGAACATTGTTCAAGGAGGAAGCAGTCAGCTCAGAGCCCCCCTGTTCTGTTTAATATGTAGGTCCAGCCCAAATCTTTTTTTTTTTTTTGCTTTTTTAGTTTTTGGTGGAGTGGAGAAGGGAAGGATTAGAACTCCTGTCAAGTTTTTAGGAACTGGGGCTCAGCCGAGAAGGCGGGCGGACCCGTCTCCGGGCTGATATGGCCGTAGCAAGAGACCCTGTCACCAGACTGTACATTTTAGCAACAACTTTCCCAAAAAGATTATATGTACGTTTATTATATTTTCTTCATGTTATTTACTTGTAAAATCCTACCTTGTGCAGACATCCAAAAGCCATGAGACTGCTGCTGGGTGCCACCATGTTGGATGTGGTGTCAGCAGCCCCAGCTAACTCAGCGCTGTCATTTTAGTGACCTTTTATAGCAGTGCTGGTCAACTTTCTTGATATGGAGGGGCCTAAAATGCAGCCCTTGACATTACCAAAGGGCTGCACATACAGTTCAATGATAATTCATTGTTGGAGAAAAGACACACAACAGGATATAGTCAAGACTTTGAACATGATACAAGAGATGCTCAGAGACTACAGACATGATACAAGAGATGCTCAGAGACTACAGGCATGATAAAAGAGATGCTCAGAGACTACAGGCATGATACAAGATATAGTCAGAGACTATAAACATAATAAGAGGTAGCCAGAGACTACAGGCATGATACATGAGATGGTCAGAGACTACAGGATACAAGAGATGGTCAGAGACTACATGAGATGGTCAGAGACTATTGGCATGATACAAGAGATGGTCAGAGACTACGGGCGTGATACAAGAGATGGTCAGAGACTATGGGCATGATACAAGAGATGGTCAGAGACTACGGGCGTGATACAAGAGATGGTCAGAGACTATGGGTATGATGCAACAGATGGTCAGAGACTATGGGCATAATATAAGAGATGGTCAGAAACTACAAGCATGATACAAGAGATGATCAGAGACTATGGGCAAGCAAAAAGAGCTGGTCAGAGACTGCAGACATAATACAGGAGGTGGTCAACAGGGGGACATGGCACAAGAGATGGTCAGAGACTGCAGACATGATACAAGAGATGGTCAGAGACTGTGAAAAGAATACAAGAGAAGGCCAGGGACTATGAATATGCTGCAGTAGTCTTTTAGAGACTGTAAACATGCTATATGAGCCATTGGAGACTGTGGACATGCTTTCAGCAAACAATAATAGACTGCAGTCATGTTACATGAGAGCGCTAGAAATCACTGCTATAACAGGGCACTAGGAAAACACAGATCAGTGTCTGCAGGGGACCCTGAGGGCTGCGCAAACAATACCAAATGGCCACAGGTTAGCCACCAGGTATTTATGGTATTCCCCTTCACTCCTCTCGCCCCTGCTCCATAATGTGGGGATGGGAGGGGAGGGGTGGAGGAGCTGGGCCAGCACTGGCAGTAATTACACACACCCAAAAGAAGGGAAGCGTATGGCATGCAAGGAGGGAGGGGCTGTTTAGGGGATTGACTCTTTCTGTATTTGTCAACATTTCTAGCAAGTTCACAGGCACATTGCAAGTCAATGAAAGTTATTAATGAAAAGGATAAACACTGCAAGTGAGCATTTACAATACTTGATTTTTGGTGCTTTTACCTGGATATTTTGGCGACAGGGTCTCACCTCTTCTAAAAAAAATCTCAAAGAAACGAAGTGTGCCCTGTAGTCACATTGGAGGTTCTTAAAGTATTTGTCTTGTTTGTCTGCAGCTTCATCTGAACAGTATGAAGTTCTCTTTTTTTCTTTGGGTGTATAAAGGACCTGAATGGACACACAGAGCATCGGCTCGGCCCGGGTGCCCCCATAGCAAGCTGCTTGCTGTGGGCGCACTTGGCAGGAGGGAGGGACCAGGAGAGCCGGTGTTCTGTCACGAAAAGTCCGGCTATCGAAAAGTGTCCGCCCTGTACTGCGCAGGCGCAGTACGGAGCAGAAGGAGATTCGGAAAATCTCAGAAGATGAATGGAGCCTGCGCTATGAGTCGAGGTGCGAGCCCCACCATCCAAGTGGACATAGGGCTACACAAAGTTAGAGGGCCCCTCGGGCGCTCGCTTCGCTCGCCACGCTTCTGGCACGGTCTCGCTGCGCTCTGTTTTTTTTTAATTCTAACTCCACTTGGATGGTGGGGCTTGAACCTGGACTAACGGCGCAGGTGCCGTTCATCTTCGGCTATTTTCGGAATCTGCCTGTCATGTGACAATGTGACTTCATGCTAAACTAAAAAAAAGTTTTGACTTTAGTTATACTTTGATGAGATGCCTGTTATATTGTAAGGCCCAGTTCGCACTACTATATTTCGTTTTTCATGTACTTTTCACTGTGAATATGTAGTGTTACTTTGGATGTGTTTAGCATATTCTATAGAGCCAAATCACACTGAAATTGCACCAAAATAGCACAGGAACCTTTTCCAAAATCACACCGCACAGAATCGAATTGATGTGAGCAGGCATCATTGAAAATATGATTTCCCTTGTCATGCAATTCAGTGCGACTCAAGTCGCAATGACTCAAGTCGCAAATGAGAAATTATTAAAAATTCTGAAACTATGTATGCGATTCAAAATGTTATGCATTAGGGCAGGGGTCTCCATACTTTTTAAATAAAGGGCCAGTTTATTGTATTTTAGATTTTAGGAGGGCCAGACTGTGGCGAGCAGAAGCAGAACATTTCCTGGTATCAGTGGAAGTAAATATGGCCACAATTGGTACTAGGAGAAGGAATAGGGCCCCATCATTGGTATCATGGGGAGGAACAGTGCCCCATTCTTGGTGTCAGATGGCAGAACAGTGTGTCACATCAGTGGGAGGAATAGTGCTCCAAGAGCCCCACAAAGGCAAGCAAAGGGCCACACTTTGGAGACCATTGCATTAGGGTATGAAAACATATCGTGTTGAGTTTGAATCACGCTGCACTGCACCATTTTTTTAAATCGCACAAATAGAGCTTTATTTTGGTGGCATTTGATCACCACTGTTTTTTTTTTTTTTTTTTGTTATATAAATATAAATGAAAAAAACACATTTTCTAGTTTCTGTTATAAAAAAAAATCCAATAAAATCAAGTTTTATCATGAATTTAGCCCAAAATGTATTCTGCTACGTCATTTGTAAATAAAAAATTCCAATAAGTATCCATTAAAGGAAAAGTACAGCCAAAGCCTGCTTGACTGTACTTCTATGGATCACAGAAGTTCAGTTCGTTCTTCACTCATGTGACCGTTTTCAGCAGATAGCGGGCTGACGTCACAGAGCCGATGCAGAATCGGGCAAGATAACGTCAATGAAGTCGGGATCTGCCCACATGCCTGGACCGGTGTTGTGTCGAATACTGTCCCCCGTTGCGGATAGTGTCGGGCTGACGTCACAGAGCCGATGCAGAATCGGGCAAGATAACGTCAATGAAGTCGGGATCTGCCCACATGCCTGGACCGGTGTTGTGTCGAATACTTTCCCCCGTCGGATAGTGTTCGCCCTGTACTGAGTCCAGGTTTAAGCCCCACCATCCAACTGGACATAAAGTTAGAATAAAAAATTGCTGAGCGAAGCGAGGCCGCGCCCGAAGCATGGCGAGCGAAGCGAGCCCGCGAGGGGCCCTGTTACTAAGCGCTACCGTATGTCCACTTGCATGGTGGAGCTTGAACCTGGACTCAGGGCAGAAGGTAGTAGCAAGTGCGCAGGTGCCATTCATCTTCAGAGACTTTCAGAGTCTCCTTGTCCTCCGTACTGCGCAAGCGCTGCGCCTGCGCAGTACAGGGCGGACACTATCCGATGGGGGGACAGTTTTTGGCAGAACACCAGCACCTGAATCAGTCTCAGCGAGCCGCTGAGAGACTGAGATAGCCGCTCCCACCCCCTCCACAGCCCATCGCTCCAGTGAGTCCAATGGGGAGGGGGCAGAGGAGAAAGCGTCTGCTCAGGGAGCACTAAAAACCGAGCGATCATCAGTGTTAGATCGCTCGTTTCTCAGTGTTAGAGCTGGCAGGGGACAGATGCAGCACCAGACCGATGCTGCATCCACCTAGGCAAGTATGATTGGGGGAAAAAAATGCCATAACTGCCTATCACATTTCCTGAGGTCCTAAAATTCCAGGGCAGTACAGACAACCCCCAAATTGCAACTTTTTGTAAGTAGACACCCCAAAGTATTTGCTGAGAGGCATGTTGAGTGCATAAAAGATTTTATTTTTTCAAGTTTTTCAAAAATGACATTTTTTTTTCTTATACATAAAGTTGTCACTTTAATTAGATATTTCTCACACATGCCACAGGTATATGTGGAGTTACACCCCAAACTGCTAGACTGCTCACGATCTGACATTTGCAGTGATAGCTCACATGCACAGTGCACATTGCTTTTATTTATTTTTAATTATTTATTTTGCTTTTTAATTTTTACACTGTACATTTCTTTTCTTTTTTATCACATTTATTGTTATCACAGGGGATGTAAAAAAAACCCTGTGATAGAAATAGGCAGTGGCAGGGGCTCTTTTCTGAGAAATCTAGAGTCTATTGTGGGGGGGGGGGGACGCTGTCCTAAAGAAATGGCAGTCTGGGAAAGGGTAGTAGGTGGGGATTGATGACTGCCCTGAAAAGGGCAGCCTGGGAGGGTAGGGGTGGGAGATGGCTCACTGCCTTAAAAAGGGCAACCTGGGAGAGGGCGGATGGGGAGGTGTCACGCTTACCCCTAATGCATATTTCCCATATGGAAAGCAGGCCTACCGGTATTCGGTTGCCCCAGGACTTATACACAATGCTATAGTGTCTGGCTACCATCCCGGGGCAGATGCAAACTGAGTACAGCAAACAGGTACTTGCGGTTGACAGACAGATAGAGTGGTTAAATGACAGTCCATGTTTAAGGCAGGTAAGGTTCACAATAGTTGGGGTCACATCCGGAATCAAAAGGCAGGCAGAGTTCAGAGAGTAGTTGATATCCGATCCAAGGTCGTAAATGTGGAATCGAATCTAGAAGAGAAGACAAGACAGTGAGCTTGGAACATGTGTAATAAATGCAATATCACAAGCATGAGTCTGCAGGCTTAGTTGGCTTAAAGTGATACTAAAGTATAATTTTTTTGGTTTAAAAATAACAAACATGTTATACTTGCCTGCTGTGCAGTGGTTTTACACAGAGCTTCTGCGATCCTCCTCTTCACGGGTCCCTCGCTGGCGCTCCTGACCACTCCCTCCTCCCTAATGCCCCCACAGCAAGCAGCTTGCTATGGGGGCACCTGAGCTGAGCCGATGCTCTGCCTTTCCATTCAGACACGGAGCCACGGCTCGTCCCGCCCCTCTCTCTCCTCTATGGCTCACTAACTTTCACTGACAGCAGCAGGAGTCAATGGTACCACGCTGCTGTCTCAACCAATGAGGGAGAGTCCAGGACAGCTGAGACTCTCATGCAACATCGCTGGATTGAGATGGGGCTCAGGTAAGTATTAGGGCGGCACACAGAAGGTTTTTTATTTTAATGCATAGAATAAATAAGGATAAAAAACCTTCTGACTTTAGAACCATTTAAAATCCGGTTTGGTTTTCATTTGAATCAAAAAGGGCTGGCAATTCAGATGCTCTTGAATAAAAGTCCTTTATTGGTTACATGGGTACAGGCTAAAACTGAGGTGCTTTTTTTTATGTCTATGATACTGCCTGCAGTGTGGCCTTAATACCTGCAGGCAATGTCATAGACATAAAAAAAGCACCTCAGTTTTTTCTTTTTCTACTAAGAAAACATATACCATCAAACAGTATATTAACTGCAATTCTAAATCAGTGGTTTGTTATTCAATGTAGTGCCTGCAGCCTGCAATACGTTGGGTGTACTATACGCCCTTTGAGAGTTAGAATCTCGGAACATGTGAATGACACTACAAATATTAATGCTAAAAATATCTCATGTGTCAAAGCATTTCTGAGCATTTCATCAAGGTAATCTCGATACTTTTTCCTTTTTTTTGGTGCTGAACAGGTTAAAAAAAAAACAAGAGGAAGTGTGAAGTGTGGTGGATCCATACCCCCAATACTAGAAAACCGTATGTGTTGAATAATAGGATGGATATAAATCTTTTTCTAACATAATCGCATTGTTTGATACATTTATTGTACCACTCTGAACATGCTTTATTTGTTCATGATATGTCCTTCATATGCCTGCTGTGCTTCTTCCTTTCTTCTCTCCATGCGTTTTTAATTGTCTTTGATTGCTTCTGATCAGGATGTACCTGCCCTATTTGGAGTGCTTACCTTGTTATAAATATCAGATTTTAAATCAAACATGTATGCTTTGATGAAGGCTTCTTAGCTGAAACACGTCAGCGTATAGCCTGTACCCGTGTACCCATGTAACCAATAAAGGACTTTTATTCAAGAGCATCCGAGTTGCCAGCCCTTTTTGATCCAAGTATTGTATTTGGGGCCTGAACGTCCTGGCTAGTGCACCGGATCACAGCTCGTGGACTTTCATATTGGCAGTGGAGCTGGGGTAACATTTTGTTTCTCTCAGGTTTGGTGTAAGGGGGGGGGGCTCTGGTGTCATATCTGATGTAAGGGGGGGGGGGGGGCTCTGATGTCATATCTAGTGTAAGGGGGGGGGGGCTCTGGTGTCATATCTAATGTAAGGGGGGGGGGGGCTCTGGTGTCATATCTAATGTAACGGGGGGGGGGGCTCTGATGTCATATCTAGTGTAAGGGGGGGGGGGCTCTGGTGTCATATATAATGTAAGGGGGGGGGCTCTGGTGTCATATCTAATGTAAGGGGGGGCTCTGATGTCATATCTGATGAAAGGGGGGCTCTGATGTCATATCTAGTGTAAGGGGGGGGGGGCTCTGGTGTCATATCTGATGTAAGGGGGGCTCTGGTGTCATATTTCATGTAAGGGGGGGCTCTGGTGTCATATTTAATGTAAGGGAGGGGCTCTGATGTCATATCTGATGTAAGGGGGGCTCTGGTGTCATATCTAGTGTAAGGGGGGGCAGAGATGCATCATACCACAACTAGGATGCTGGGATGAGACCAGCAGCTGTCACGTGGGGGGGGGGGGGGGGTGTCACGCAGGTGGTCAGACACTAATAGCTAGCTTCTATGTTCTTCACCTTTAGAAGCCTCCTTTCCCATAAGGAAAGCAGGCTACTGGTACTTGGTTACTCCCAGGACTTGTACACAATGCTAAAGTGCCTGGCTACCATGCCATAGCAGGAGTGAACCGATCACAAGAAACAGGTACTTGCGGTTGGCAGCCAGGTAAAGTGGTTGAATGACAGTCCAGGCTCAAGGCAGGCAAAGTTCACAATTGTTAGGAGCACATCCGTAGTCAAAATACAGGAAGAGTTCAGAGAGCATCCAAGTTCATCAACATGAAATCTAGCAGAGAAGAGAAGACAGTGAGCTTGGAACACGTGTAATAAAAGAAATATCACAAGCATTAGACTGCACGCTAGGATTGCTGAAATCAGGTTTGGTCTCCACCCAGAGACTGGCCACAACAATCAACTTGCAGGTGAACAGACACAGGGGTGCATTATACCAAAACTAGGAGAAGAGGGGGTCCAAACTTCCAGGTGACTTTGCTGCAATGAAATCAGCCTGAAGTAGGAGCAGATACCTGTCAAAAATCAGGTACCCGCTGCCCTCTCAAAAAAGTTCCAAATGTGGCAGCGGAGGGGGGAGGAGGCAAACAAGTGGAGCTTTCCCTTTGGGTGGAGCTCCGCTTTAAATCAGGTGTCCCCATTAGAGTGCTCCCTTAAATAAGATGTCCCCATCGGCATGCCTCTTTGAATCAGAGTGCCTCCTTAGATCAGGAGTCCCCATCAGAGCTGCTCTGTGAAAAAACATTACACAGAGCAGGTAAGTATAACATGTTTGTTATTTTTAAAAATAAATAAAAATCAGGTGTTTTCAATGGCGTGGACTCCTTACAGTGAGTGTCCCCATCAGAGTGCCCTCTAAAAGTGGGTGTCCTCATCAGAGTGCTCCCTTTAACTAGGTGTCTCCATCAGAGTACTCCCATCAGAGTGCTCCCTTAAATCAAATGTCCCCACCATCCGATTGCCTCCTTAAATTAAATGTCCCCATCAGAGTTCTCCCATAACCACTTGCCGACCGGCTCCTGTAAATATACGTCGAAAGTTTAAAGATGGACTTTTCGGTAACGGCAGCAGCGGTCCTGTTTACGATAATGGTAGTCTCTGCGCCGGATTCGCTGCAAGATCACCGTTATCAGCGGCGGGAGAGGGGCCATCCCCCTCTAGCCGCTCTCCTGCGCCCTCCGCCTCTTACCGGAGCCGCCTGTAGCGGCGGAGGCGATCGGGACCTGTCAGTGGCTGGGTATGGAGGCGAGTAAGGGGAAGATGGTCCCCACCCGTCTCCATACTATAGCAGGGCGGAAGCGACGTCAAAAAGTCAGTTCCACCCATAAGTCTTAGAGGGACATTTTTTTTTTTATTGCATTTAAGTCCAAATATGAGGTCTGAGGACTTTTTGACCCCAGATCTCATATTTAAGAGGACCTGTCATGCTTTTTTTTCCTATTACAAGGGATGTTTACATTCCTTGTAATAGGAATAAAAGTGACCCAATTTTTTTTTTTTTTTTTAAAAACGGTGAAAAAAAATAAATAAAATCAAGTAAAATAAAAAAAAAAAAAATATATATATATATATATATATATGAGCGCCCCGTCCCAATGAGCTTGCGTGCAGAGCGAACACATATGAAAAAGGTGGTCAAACCACGCAATCGTTAGAGCAAGAGCAATAATTCTAGCCCTAGACCCCCTCTGTAACTCAAAACATGCATCCTGTAGAATTTTTTAAAAACGAATTTAAATAAGATGTTCCCATCAGAGTGGCACCTTGAATCAGATGCCCCATCAGAGTGCTCCCTTAAATCAGGTGTCCCATCAAAGTGCCACCTTAAATCAGGTGTCCCCATCAGAGTGAGAGTTCTCCCTTAAATCAGGTGTCCCATCAGACCTGGGAGGGGCACACCCCCCACCCGGTGTTCCGTCAGAATGTGTAACGGAAGTGATGTTCCCTCGCCGCCATATTGCTACACCCCGCACTTCTCCATAGTAAGGATACCGTGAGAAGGGGGCAAGTGGACATCTTATTAAACCCACCAGAGTTTTGCATTTTACACTTATTTATAACAGTAAACTGAGAACTCCGTCTGACTCTTTAAATGTTGAATTTGAAAAGCAGCAGCAAACTTGCTGATCTTACAGGTTTGCTAATCTGACAGAAGTTGGCTGCTTTTAAAATTCAACATCTAACCATTCAGACGGAGTTCTAAGTACTGTGTTTCACTATATAACCTGTTTATTGTTATAAATAAGTGTAAAATGCAAAACTCCGGTGGGTGTAACAAGATGTCGGCTTGCCCCCTTCTCACTGTATCCTTACAATGGAAAAGTGTGGGGTGTAGCAAGATGACGGCGACGGAACGTCACTTCTGTTACACATTCTGACGGGTCGCCGAATCTGACGGGACACCAGCTGTACATCACGTGATATAAATATGAATGTTGTGCACGCTACTCCTCGGTACTCGGATCACTTCTTATCCATATCACATAATCATTTCCGAGAATACTTTACAGCCTCCATCACATGACACAGGCTCCGCCCACCGACAACACGTCCGTCCTCTCCGAGTTCTCTCCCCTGAGCAGAGCCCGTGTGACGTAGTAAATAAAGGGGCGGGACACTTCGCACGTCTGTCCTCCCGAATTCCCAGTTCCCTCTTAGCAGAGCGCCATGTGACGTTGTAAACAAAGGGGCGGGCCAAGCGTCCTCGAGCCGCCCACAGGGAGGAGGCAGGTCCCAGACGCGCGCTGATTGGACGTGGGGCCACTGCGTGCCACTCTGTAGTTTTTAAAATTTTTGATTATCCGAGGTGCCAACCATCCATCACACAGGCTCCGCCCCTGGATTCACGTAGGGTATTATAGAAAGTGTCAGTGGGGAGGAGAAACACCGGCCTAGCTCAGTAAATACCCGCCCCCTCTCTCTCTCTATAAACCCCATAGTGACAATCTCCTACCTCTTAGCATTCAGCCGTGATGCTGTAGGGAAATATTAAGGTGGGCGGGGCAGAGGACAGCCGAATCGATCTCCTCCTCCAGCTGGTCAATCGCAGTCTGATCCTCCCTCCGAGTGACGCACTAAGGTAACGCCCTCTCGCCGCGCGCTCCCACTTGATTGGCTGGCTCTCACGGTCTCCCGAGCAGGCCCCGCCCCCTTAATCCTGCTGTTTATCAGTTTTGAGCTCGCGGCTCTGCCACTAGCCAGTCGGTGGGCATGGCCTGTGTACTGCTTATTGACAGCTTCGGTACCCCCCCGGCTCCTCCCACACATTCTCCAGCCAGAGATAGTCACAGTACCTACAGATAAATCGTATTATAGACTTACCTGTAGTTATAAATGGGTAAAAGTTTCCTACCACTTTAATAGAGAATACAGATAATGACGTGGCCTCCTTCATGGTGTATAAATTATCAGATTGGGATATTTACCTCTCTTCACTGTAACTGACACACGGCTTTGTTTTTTCTTACACTGGTGAAATCGGTGGGTGGAGACCCCGGCCTAGATTCGCCCATGATTTCCTCCGATCCCTTAGTAAAAATGTCCGACTGGCTTCAGTAAATGCCTGAAAAGCACTGGATACTAGAACAAAAAATGGGTGTCTGGGTAAATATGGCCTTGCCAACAGAAGGTGAGGCGCCACCTAGTGTCTGAAAAGATGAATGGCCTGCCTGTACACCTCCTAGGCTGGTTTTAGTACCTGGAGCTGTTCTGACAGCTGGGCACAGTCACGTGGTTTGACGAACTGCCCTTCATTTTTAGTTGGTGGCAGTTGTCCTATAAGGCCTC
>CM053030.1:152046792-152051792 GCA_028564925.1 Lithobates sylvaticus
TTTCTTTATTATTATTTTATTTTAGTATTATTATTATTAAATTTTTTTTTTTTTTTTTTTGGGGGGGGGGGGGGTGAGTGGGTGGCTGGTGTGATAGATGAATGCTAGAAGTTTATGTATCTGGGATGAAATGTATGCTTAAATGTATAACTTGTATTGTTATGAAAAGAATTAAAATAAAAAAAGTACTGAATTAAAAAAAAAAAAAAAACACTTGTATATGGCTTCTCTGACTGCTCTACTCTTTGTATAAACCATCCTCACTTTTCTTTCTTACCTTAAACCCTTTTTGTCCAGGGGAAACGGAATTTGATAGCGAGCTTAATAAAGCCATTGAATTTGGTTCCCCCTCCCAGTATAGCTTCCACAGCATTTCAATGGTTAAAAACACTTGTATATGGCTTCTCTGACTGCTCTACTCTTTGTATAAACCATCCTCACTTTTCTTTCTTACCCCAGACCCTTTTTGTCCAGGGGAAACGGAATTTGATAGCAAGCTCAATAAAGCCATCAAATTTGTCCCAGAAACTTAAAACTTGGTAGTTAAGTGTTTTAGGACGTGAAAGTAAAAAATGTAGCGCTAAGCAAAAAAGGTGCACTCAGAAGTGCCACAAAGTAAATAACTCAAATAACAAAGGTAAACCAGAGTGACTCCCTATGTGAAGAAAAGCACATAGAAAATATAAGTGCATATAAACAGTGAACTATTAACACATATGGTAATTGCCTAAATGAAAATAACATATAAATGAAAATGAATGGAAAGTCCACAGTGCATGAACACACTTCCAATGAAAAATGTCCCAATGCAGTGAAGAACAGGTGAATTTCAAATGAAAAGTGAACACATGAATGACTTGAACTGGATCCTCTTTCAAAGTATTCAGATCGATAAAAAGAAACAGATGTATGCTTACCAAAGCGAGTGGACTCCCTGTCAGCGACAGGGAAGTCAAACAAGCCTGTAGTATCCAGACACTGATGGATGGAGCATCTCTGGCACGAGCCGATGTAATCCTTGGACTTCTCACTGGAAGATGGTGGAACCCAAAGGCAGGTTCTGGAACCCAGAACCACCAAAAAAAAAAATAGTAAAATATATAAAAGTGATCACGATTAAGGGTTGATCACTTTTATATATTTTACTATTTTTTTTTTGGTGGTTTTCTTTCAATAAAACCTTCCATGCTGATCTGCACTATTGGAGTTCCCCTCCTTTTTTTTCTCTCTCCGCATGCTTTTGAATAACATCATTTGAGAGCCTTGACCTCATCCCTAGTGGTCTTTGGCTACCAGTTTCCATACCCTGCTTTCCGTCCGGTATGACCGATTGGAGTCCGGGATCCTGTTTTTGAAGCTGTGCACCAGTCCCTGCCTTTGGGTTCCACCATCTTCCAGTGAGAAGTCCAAGGATTACATCGGCTCGTGCCAGAGATGCTCCATCCATCAGTGTCTGGATACTACAGGCTTGTTTGACTTCCCTGTCGCTGACCGATTTTTGAAGCCGAATCTTCAGCGCCATAGACTCCAATGTTAAACCGGTGGTTCTGTCGGTTGTGCTTGGGCTACCGGTACCGACCGACCATCGGTCCCCTTGACTATTCCTTTGGAACTTAAGTACTGGAGAAGTGTGGCTATCACCTCCCGCTGTCGGTGTATTTTTAAGACCCGTAGACGTGGAAATCGGTGTACTTGTCTTTACCGGTGCACCGTTTACCGATTTTCGGTGCCTAGATATGCAAATTATGTGTCATTTGACTGGAAACCGATGGGGAATTCTTTTGAGACCCCCCAGAGCTCTGTGCATAGTTTTTGAGCTATACCAGTTCAAAGTGCGGTTTTCCGGTTACCGGAACCTTCCGGTTGAGGTACCGGGTCCAAACTCGGTATGGAGGTACCCCTAGACGAGCCCTACAGCACCAAGAAGTTTGGTGTCTCTGGGACCCATGGCCCCGGATCCCGGTTACCCTGAATGGAGGGTAAATGGTGGTCTCCGGTAACTCCCCGGTAAAAGGTCCCCGAAACCCCAAATCTTTATCAGGGGCCCGTGTTGTATTCAAATGGATGTGTGTCAAGTTTGAAGTCTCTGTCTCATTCGGTTCGGAAGTTATTGACCAAAAAACGATTTCAGCACCCCCAGGCTGAAGGCCCAAAAACACCCAACTTTGCACGGTCGGTTCTCCGGAACCGTGACCGGTAGAGACTTGCTTTCTTCGCCAGATTGTAGCTACATATTTTGTGAACATGCATGCCCATGGGTCACTGTGACCCATGGGCGCGGAGAAATCGCGCCCCAAGCTGACCCTTTTTTCCCATAGGCTCCCATGTTAAACGGTCCTTTTTTTGGGGACCCGGTACCGGCCGACCATCGGTCCCCTGGACCCCAAACTTGGTACACTTGTAGCCCAACCCTCTCTCTACCAACCATCCAAATCTGAGGACCGGGGAACCAAAGACCGGGGAGCACCGAATTTTTAAGCCGACCCCTAAGCGCCATAGACTCCAATGTTAACCGGTGGTTCTGCCGGTTGTATTTGGGCTACCGGTACCGGCCGGCCATCGGTCCCCTTGACTATTCCTTTGGAACTTAAGTACTGGAGGAGTGTGGCTATCACCTCCAATTGTCTGTGTATTTTTAAGACCCGTAGACGCGGAGATCGGTGTACTTGTCTTTGACGGTGCACCGGTTACCGATTTTCGGTGTCTAAAAATACAAATGAGGTGTCATTCGATTGGAAAGCGATGGGGAAATCTTTTGAGACCCCCCAGAGCTCTGTGCGGTGAACAGTTTTCGAGCTATACCGGTTCAAAGTTCGGTTTTCCGGTTACCGGATCCTTCCGGTTGAGGTACCGGGTCCAAACTCGGTATGGAGGTACCCCTAGACGAGCCCTACAGCACCAAGAAGTTTTGTGTCTCTGCGACCCATGGCCCCGAATCGCAGTTACCCTGAATGGAGAGTCTCCGGTAACTCCCCGGTAAAAGGTCCCCGAGACCCCAAATTTTTATCAGGGCCCCGTGTTGCAGCCAAAGGTGTGCCAAGTTTGAAGTCTCTGTCTCATTCGGTTCGGGAGTTATTCACCGAAAACCGTCCAAAATGGCTGCTGGCCTTTGTGGTGAAAATGGAGCCCCGGATAGTTTTTTGGTCATTTTTGGGGAGTCGGTACCGGCCGGCCATCGGTCCCCTGGACCCCAAACTTGGTAGACTTGTAGCGCAACCCCTCCTCTACCTGCACACCAAATCTGAGGACCGTGGGACCTAAGACCGGCGAGCACCGAATTTTTGATCCGACCTCAAATCGCCATAGACTCCCATGTTAACCGGTGGTTTCTGTCGGTTGTGTTTGGGCTACCGGTACCGGCCGACCATCGGTCCCCTTGACTATTCCTTTGGAACTTAAGTACTGGAGGAGTGTGGCTATCACCTCCAGTTGTCTGTGTATTTTTAAGACCCGTAGACGTGGAGATCGGTGTACTTGTCTTTGACGGTTCACCGTTTACCGATTTTCGGTGTCTAAAATTACAAATGAGGTGTCATTCGATTGGAAACCGATGGGGAAATCTTTTGAGACCCCCCAGAGCTCTGTGCGGTGAACAGTTTTCGAGCTATACCGGTTCAAAGTGTGGTTTTCCGGTTACCGGAACCTTCCGGTAAACTTTAACTCCCCGGTAAAAGGGGGGGTGGTGGGGGCTCAGGCGGCCAGATTTTTGGCCAGCTTGGCGCGCAGAGGCGATCCGAGTGACCCACTTTGGGCTCCTGTTTCCGGCGAGCCACCAAACTACATGAGCGTGCAGTATCGCGGGAGCACTACCAGCACACCAAATTTGGGGGTCGTGGGCCCACGGGAAGTGCCCGAAATCGGTCCCTGAAGTGCGCACAGTAGCCGATTTGGTCAAAAACTGGATTTCGGGCATTTGGTCCTGGGACCTCGAAATTTCATACAGTTGTAGGGGAGGCTGGTTGAAACCGGTGTGCAAAATTTGGGGTCACTGGGACCCCCAGCCGGCCTGTACCGGGTCACCGAATTTCGCAAAACGAGCATTCGGTGGGGACTTTGAAACCCTTGGCCAGCTTGGCGCGGAGTGTTTTTTCAAATTTTGAGCTAGGACCTCCAAATTTTGCAAATTTTGCAAATTAGGGGAGACTCTTGGCTACCTGTGTGCAAAATTTGGGGTCACTGGGACCCACTGCCGGCTGGTACCGACTCCCCAAATGCAGTGCCCCTAGGACACCGATTTAACATTGGCGCCTATGGGAAAACAGGGTCTACTTGGGACACAATATCTCCACGGCCATAGGTCACAGTGACCTAAAAATTGGCATGCATGTTCACAACATATGTGGCTACAAAGTAAGTTTCTACCGGTTGCGGTTCCAGAGAACCGACCGTCCAAAGTCGGGTGTCTTTGGGCCTTCAGCCTGGAAGTGGTTTTCGGTCAATAACTTTCGAACCGAATGTGCCAGTGACTTAAAACTGGGGGCACATAAACTTGAATACCACACGGAGGCCCCAGGGGAGGCCCCAGGGGACCTTTTACCGGGGATTTACCGGAGACACCAAATACCCTCTTTTCAGGGTAACCGTGATCCGAGGCCATGGGTCCCAGAGACACCAAACTTCTTGGTGCTGTAGGGCTCGTCTAGGGGTACCTCCATACCGAGTTTGTACAGCACAGCGACCCACAAATTGGCATGCATGTTCACAAAATATGTAGCTACAATCTGGCGAAGAAAGCAAGTCTCTACCGGTCACGGTTCCGGAGAACCGACCGTGCAAAGTTGGGTGTTTTTGGGCCTTCAGCCTGGGGGTGCTGAAATCGGTTTTTGGTCAATAACTTCCGAACCGAATGAGACAGAGACTTCAAACTTGACACACATCCATTTGAATACAACACGGGCCCCTGATAAAGATTTGGGGTTTCGGGGACCTTTTACCGGGGAGTTACCGGAGACCACCATGTACCCTCCATTCAGGGTAACCAGGATCCGGGGCCATGGGTC
>CM053030.1:152056792-152116398 GCA_028564925.1 Lithobates sylvaticus
GGGAGGCAACAGGGCAATTGCTCCCCCCGAGAAAGTATTGCTGACTCTGAAGCTGAGCGCGCCCGAGAATTCAGAGCCACGGTTGGGACATCTCACAGCCATTCTCAGCATTAGGAATTACTGCCCAGTGCCCACACACTCGGGACTGCACTCTCCACCCCCTGTACCTCCCCCAGCAGTTTCCAGCCTCTCTCCTGCAGGCTGCTGCTTGAGTGGGAGGGAAGGGGATGTGCCTGACACCCGAGACCGCACCCTCCTGGAAGAGGGAGGTGTGAGCAGCTGAGCAGAGGGAGCCGAGTGACTGTGAGCTCAGCTAGCAGCACTTCGTGGATTTGTTTACAGGCCCCCCCTATGCTGAGTTACTGCAGCTTAGCATAGAGGAGCTGTTAGCTGACAAATGGGATTGCATCTTTTCATGTGGCACAGTGAGAAATATGGCTTATTAAAGCATTGTTACTGCCCCCTGCTGTGTGCCCTCCTGATCCCCCCCCCCCAGTGTGTGCCCTCCTGACTCCCCCCCCCCAGTGTGTGCCCTCCTGACTCCCCCCCCCCCAGTGTGTGCCCTCCTGACTCCCCCCCCCCAGTGTGTGCCCTCCTGACTCCCCCCCCCCCCAGTGTGTGCCCTCCTGATCCCCCCCCCCAGTGTGTGCCCTCCTGACTCCCCCCCCCCACCCAGTGTGTGCCCTCCTGACTCCCCCCCCCCACCCCCCCTCCCCCCCCCCCCCCCCCCCCCAGTGTGTGCCCTCCTGACTCCCCCCCCCCAGTGTGTGCCCTCCTGATTCCCCCCCCCCCCAGTGTGTGCCTTCCTGACTCCCCCCCCCCAGTGTGTGCCCTCCTGACTCCCCCCCCCCCAGTGTGTGCCTTCCTGTCTTCCCCCTCCTCAATATACACTTACTGCAATTTTTATTATCAAAAATATGTAGAGGAATACATATCGTCCTAAACTGAGAAAAAAAAATAGCTTTTATTTTTTTTTTTAAAAATGGGGATATTTATTATAGCAAAATTGTCGTGTTTTTTTTTTTTTTTTTTTTTTTTAATGTTTATAGCACAAAAAAGAAAACACTGCAGAGATTATAAAATACCACCAAAAGAAAGCTCTATTTGTGGGGGAAAAAAGGACATCAATTTTGTTTGGGTGCAGCGCCGCACGACCGCACAATTGTCAGTTGAAGCGACTCGGTGCCGAATCGCAAAAAATGGCCTGGTCATTCAACAGCCGAATCTTCTGGGGCTGAAGTAGTTAAAGAGGTTGTAAACCCTCGTGTTTTTTCACCTTAATGCAGCCTATGCATTAAAGCGGTTCTGCACTGCTTTTTTTTTTTTTTGGGGGGGGGGGGGGGGATATGCCAAGGCCATCTAGCTAAATTGGGGGACTTACCTGTTCCATCTTCCATCTCGATCGCAGCCGGTTTTCCTCCGATAAAATTCTTTATCTTCTTCTTTTGTGCTGGGGGCCATCTTGCCTGTGGGCATGTGAAACCCCACAGGCACTTTAGATGGCCCAGCATGCACCGCCGTTACTGCGACGAGCGTGCGCGTGCGCAGTAACGGCACATCTGCCGACATCTCGCGAGATTTCGGAAGATGTGGCCGAAATCTCGCGAGATTTCGGAAGATGCCCGCACAGACTCCTGGGATCAATGACACCAGATCCCAGGAGACAGTGCGGCGTGACGAGGATCCCGCACAGACCCCGCCCACCCCCGAAGAGACAGAAGACAGGAAGTCATCGATTACAAGGTAAGTGAAAAAAAAAAAAAACACATTTCATTTAGTACTCTTTGCCTGATTTGGAAGGCAAAGAGATTTACTAAATGAAATGGGTGCAGAACCGCTTTAAGGTGAAAAAGCATCTGGCAGTGACCGGCCCCCCAGCCCTCCTGTTTTACTTACCTGAGCCCTGGAATTTCACCCGCCAGAGACAACCACTTTAATGAGACAGGAGATTGTGACTAGTTGGTTGGGATCAACAAAAGGTTCCTTGATGGCTACATCTTGATAGTCAACATGTACGTCCCCTTTAAGAGGCGGGGATAGCAGGCGTGACCGTGCAGGCGGGTCTGCCAGTCTCCCGGCGGTCGTATCACGGAGCCTCAGAACGGGGAAGTGCCTATGTAAACAAGGCATTTCCCCATTCTGCCTTGTGATATGACAGAGATCACTGCTCCCTGTCATCGGGAGCAGTGATCGCTGTCATGTGACTAGTAACCCCTTGATCGCCCCCTAGTGTTAACCCCCTTCCCTGCCAGTGACATTTTTTCAGTATTCAGTGCATTTTTTTTATCACTGATCGCTGTATAAATGACAATGGTCCCAAAATTGTGTCAAAAGTGTCCGCTATAATGTCGAAGTCCCAAAAAAAAAAAAAAATAAACGCAGATCGCCGCCATTACTAGTAAAAAAATAAAAATAAAATAAATAAAAATGCCATAAATCTATTCCCTATTTTGTAGACGCTATAACTTTAGTGCAAACCAATCAATATGCGCTTACTGCGATTTTTTTTTTTTTTTTTCCACCAGAAATATGTAGAAGAATACTTATATTTTTTTTATTTTTTTGGGGGTTATTTATTATAGCAAAAAGTAAACATTACAATTTAGAAAAAAACAATCGCTCTTTTTTTGTTTATAGCGCAAAAAATAAAAAACACAGATGTGATCAAATACCACCAAAAGAAAGCTCTATTTGTGGGGAAAAAGGGACGTCAAATTTGTTTGGGTGCAATGTCGCGCGACCGTGCAATT
This sequence comes from Lithobates sylvaticus, assembly GCA_028564925.1. Lineage (NCBI taxonomy): Eukaryota > Metazoa > Chordata > Amphibia > Anura > Ranidae > Lithobates > Lithobates sylvaticus. The sequence goes on from CM053030.1 coordinate 152,059,543, forward strand.
GTCAGTTAAAGCGACGCAGTGCCGAATCGCAAAACGTGCTCTGATCAGGTAGGGCGTAAAATCTTCTGGGGCTGAAGCGGTTAATCACTACTGTTTTCGTTTGAAAAAAATCGTAAGAGCAAGACTACGCATGCTCAGAAACGAAATTATACATACAAAACTATTCAACACATTACATCACTTCTGAAGTTGTATTCAGTCATACGAGAATTTTTGTATGGTGAGTAACCTCTTCACTTTCGACATGAGACGAGCATGCAACAAAAAACGGACGAACGGTCATCAGAAAATCTGATCGTGTGTACGAGGCTTTAGCTGGCAATATGCAGAGCATTCCTCTTCCACTTCCTACATCCAAGATAACTTTGTCCTTGAACAAATGTCTGTTGTGAAACATTTAAGCCCCATACACACTATCAGATTTTCTGCTGCTTTTTGTCTTCAGATTTACCAAAACCATATAATATGAGGTCAAACCTTAGAAGTTTCAATTTGTATACAATCAGGCAGGCCCTGGCACTACATGGTTTTGGTAAATCTCAAGACAAAAATCAGCAGAAAATCTAAACCTTCAGTTTTGATAGGTCAGAGTCCGAACTTCATCCTCAACAATTCCTGGTGGATACCAAAGTTCACAAATGATTCAAAGTAGTAGGTATGGCTGGCGCTGTCCCCCAGGCAGGTATGGCTACTGTCCTGGAGCCGAGGTGCATTTGGTATCACTACACCTTTGACAGGAGGCGGCGCTATACTGGAAGCATCAGCTGTGCTCTCTACTGCAGCCGCATGCTTCCTCTACCGCTGGCTCCATTCTTCACACTGATACTCTGGGATGGTGGGTCAGAAGAGGGCTTTGCGGGCCACAAATTGGGCGCCCCTGTCTTAACCGCTTGCTGACTGTATGTATATATAATATATATATTAGCTGGCAAGGCGGCTCTCTGGGTCTGGAGTTCACATGCGTGCCGCCGCCAGCCCACTCTCGCTGTGAACACATAGGAAGCCAATCAGTGTGTCTGGTGGAATCAATGTCCGCCGGGGACCCGCCAATCGTTCCCGAGAAAGGCAGAATGGCGGTCTGCCTATGTATACAAGACAGATCGCAGTTCTGTCAGTAGGGAAGGTAGTGATCCTGTGTTTCTGCTAAGCGGGAACAGGGATCTCTGCCTTCCCCCAGTACAAGGCACCTCCCCACAGTTAGTAAGCACTCCCTAGGAACACATTTAACCCTTTTTTGCCCCTGATGTTAGCTTCCCTGCCAGTGTCATTGGTACAGTGACAGTGCATATTTTTAGCACTGATCACTGTATTAGTGTTACTGGTCACCAAAAAAAAGTGTCATATCAAATCAATATACGCTTATTGGAATTTTTTTCCCAGCAAAAATATGTAGCAGAATATATATTGGGCTAAATTGATGAAGAAATTTAGATGTTTTACCTTTTTTTTTTTATTGGATGTGTTGTTATTTGTGGGGAAAATTGACATACATGTTATTTAGGTACAGTGTTGCCTGACCGCGCAAATCAGGGCTCGAGTCCAGCGGGAACGCGTGGGAACGGCGTCCCTGCACTTTTTTTTTTTTTTTTTTTTTTTTCCAAAATTTATGGCCTTTTTTGTTAAAAGCACAAAAAATTAAAACCGCATAGATGATCAAAGACCACCAAAAGAAAGCTCTATTTGTGGGGAAAATTGACATACATGTTATTTAGGTACAGTGTTGCCTGACCGTGCAAATGTCAGTTAAAGTAACGATATGCCGTATCGCAAAAAATGGCCTGGTCATGAAGGGGGATAAACCTTCCAGAGCTGAAGTGGTTAAAGTGTAAGTTCACATTTTCAATAAATGAACTAACACTCTACACCTACTTCCCCTTGTGGTGCTGAGCTGTCAGTGCCCGCACAGCTGGTGTAGTGGTCCAGAGATATGAAATCCCGCTCTTCTCCCTCTTCTTTCTTTAGGACTTCCAGGATGGATTAGAGCAGTTTTTATCCATCAGATTGGCTCCGATCAATCCAGGAAGCCTATGGAAAGAAGAGGGAGAAGAGCAGAGATTATAAACCTCTGGATCGCTACACCAGCTGCGTGGGCACTGACGGCTCATTTATTTCTAGTTTTGCATGGCGTGTGGAAGGGTTAGAACCCCTGATAGGTTTTTAATGCAGTCTCTTTCACACTCAAAATTGGTCACCATGACCATTGTCTCTGGAACAGAAAGTGATGGGTTGTCACCAGAAAGAGAGGTGAGGGGGAAATATTTTGATAGGACGCCTATGACACTTCTCTCAATGTGGAATTTTTTTCACTTCCTGTTGGGTCTCCATGACAGGAAGTGAAAAGAAATCTCCCTATTGAGACACAGCAGATAAAAACTGACTGAGGAATGAACTATTTTGCATTAACTATTTGGCGACTGGTCCATTGTAGCTTTACTGCTACAGGGCGGCCGCACTGTGCAGAATCGCGTATATATACACATGCGATTCTGCTCTCCTGGTTAGGGGACGTTCACACTGCTTCTGCTGTGATTAGTCACAGCAGAAGCCAATCAGTGGTTGCCGGACAAAGGATGAATGACAGCACCCACTGATCCGTGAGGAGACACACTGGACGGAGCTCTATCTATGTAAACAAAGCAGAGCTCTGTCCTGTCAGCGGGGATTTGCTGAATTTTGTTTTCAGGGAATAAGATCCAGCACATTCTTTAGTGAAAGCAGCACATTGTACACACACACTGGTCATGTACACATTTAACCCTTTAATTGCCCTAGATCTTTAACCCCTTCCCAGACAGTATCATTAGTACAGTGACAGTGCATTTTATTATGACAGATCGCTGTATTAGTGTCACTGGTTCCCACAAAGTGCCAAACGTGGCAGTTAGTGTCTGATTGTCTGACGCAATATTGCAGTCCCATGGTAGGTTGCTGATCGCCACCATTACTAGTATAAAAACAATAAATACAAATTCCAGTGTATATATACCATGGGTTGTAGATGCGATAACATTCAAGCAAACCAATCAATATACACTTATTGTGATTTTATTTTTTACAAAAAACATGTAGCAGAATACATATTTGCCTAAACTTATGAAGAAATTACATTTTTTTATTTTATTGGATGGGTTTCATAGCAGAAACTACATTTTTTTTTTTATTATTTAAGTTTTTTTTGTTAACAGCGCAAAAAATAAAAGACACAGCGGAGATCAAATACCACCAAAAGAAAGCTCTTTGATGGAAAAAAAAGACATTTATTTACATACAGCGTTGCATGACCACACAATTGTCAGGTAATCTAACGCAGTGCTGTATTGCAAAAATGGCCTGGTCATGAAGGGGGGTAAATCTTCCAGTGGGTAAGGGGCTAATTGCAGTGTCTGTGCTGGGACATGCAGGGGAAACATTACAGGGGTGTGGATGCTGCACATGGAAGGAATGTGATTTCCTGCACTCATGTCTTCTAATAGCATTGTGCCTCATTCACAAAAAAAGAGCGCGTCTGAGTGCATATTTGGGCGGTAAAGTATGAGATTACAGAACTCATGAAGAGGAAGGCACAGCACCAGGATAAAGCTGGACAGCCACCCTAGGGCGCCAGGATAGAGGGGGCAGTAAAATGCACCTTCACCTGTGTGGGCAAGAATCCTTCCACCGGCCCTGATCTCCATCCAGCGCTGTGCCTGAGAGCAGAAGCTCTCTCCCTTCTCATTGGCTCAGACACAGCACTGGGAGCAATTGGCTCCTGACACTCACAGCCAGTAAGGTGGGGGGGGGGGAGCGAAGCTGCGCTCTGTATGTCTAATGGACACACAGAGCAGGGCTTGGCATTGAGCAGGAATGAGTGTCCCCATAGCAAGCGGCTTGTTATGGGGCACTTGGAGAAGAGGAGGAGCGCTGGAGGGGGACTCGAGAGAAGGAGGATAGGGGCTGCTTTGTGCAAAACCATTACACAGAGCAGGGAAGTATAACATGTTGTTTGTTATTTCCCCCCAAATTTTTTTACCTTTGGTATCACCTTAAATCAGGTGTTTTCATTGGAGTGCCCCCTTAAATCAGGTGTTTTCATTGGAGTGCCCCCTTAAATCAGGTGAACTCAGCAGAGTGCCTCCTTAAAGCGGATTTCCGCCCTAAAAAATTAAATATCAGCAGCTACAAATACTGCATATTAGGACACTTACCTGTCCAGGGCGCCCGTGATGTCCTCTATCAAATCTGTCGATCTGTCCCTCGGCTCTCGGGTGGAGGCACCGGCATCTTCATCATTAAGTGAAGCTTCACAGCCTGGTTCCCAATTGCGCATGCGCCAGTCACGCTGCGCGATCTCACTGGTCCCTGCTCTATTCTGGGACCTGTGTGTCTCCCAGAAGACAGCGGGGGAGTCGGAGGAGGGGCCAGACATGGCGTAGATAGTCGCGGATACTTCAGTGATCACGGACGGGCACGCAACTGCTCATGTGCGAGTCGCACTTCGCTCTGCTATTGGCCAGGCAATTTTATGGGACCTGCGACATGTCCCAGAAGATTGCAGGGAGGGAGGGGCTACCTAGGCAGACCAGAAGTGGGACAGGAAGTCCCCCTAAAAAGAAGGTACCCCCCCGCCAAAAAAAAAAATGACACCAAATTAAAAAAAAATCGCAGACTCCGCCCACACACAACACGTCCGTCCTCTCCTAGGTCTCCCCAAATTATATCAGAGTTCTTTTATAAATCAGGTGCTCCAATCGGAACGTCACACAATCATTTCCGAGATTTCTTCTTCCACAACACGGCGCAGACTCCGCCCACACACAACACGTCCGCCCTCTCTTAGGTCTCTCCTCCTCTGAGAGGAGAGCCGTGTGGCGGGAGCGCTTAGCTTGAACTGTGTTGACACTGGGTTGCTAGGTAACCGGCACGCTGTGCCTGAGGAGCCGCGCGGCACTGAGTGGCCTCTGATTGGCCAGTACAGCCGGCTTCTGTATTTCATCAAATACTAATGGGCGGGACTTGAAATTGGAGGCGGGGCCGCATGTCCAAGGCAACTGGGCTGCTCCTTGAGCCCGATCCGCCCATTCACTGTGCCGCTTGGCGAAGGGCGGACAGAATATGATAGGGGACAGATTATGACAGATCATCGGGGGTGGAGATTTGCCGTGGAATGAGATGCTCCGCCTCCATCACATCCTATTGGCTTACACTGGTCACGTGACCTATTTAACCATGTGATGGAGGCGGAGCATCTCATCCGACGGCAAATCTCATCCTGCTGTTAATCTCTAGCAGCTCAGCAGCACATGATGTGTTCAGGGAAACACTGTGATGCAAGATCTGTGTGTGTAAATAAAGAAAGCACTTTAGAAGGGGAGGGGAGTATGTTATAGTAAAACAAAATCAGTGTGCATATGACATAACAGGGGCGCAGCCGACCCTTGCGGCCCCAAGCTCCTGGTGTCCTGTCAAATAATGTCCCAGACAGCTGTGACAGAGACTGATGTGAGACTGATGTTTGCTCCGTGCAGCTCCAGCTATCACAGGGAGGAGATCCTCTCCCTGTGATAGCCAAAGTGAGACTGATGTTCGCGTCGAGAACACACCGTTCGCGTCGAGATACACTCCGCTCCCCTCTCCTGGACTGACATGGAGACGAGTGAGGGAAAGATGGCCCCCACCCAACTCCATGACACTGCAGGGCGGAAGCGACCTCAAAACGTCACTTACGCCCATAGCTCTTAAAGGGCCATTTTATTTTTTTAAATGACAACATTTTTTTTTTTTTTATATTGCATTTTAGTGTAAATATGAGATCTGAGGTCTTTTTGACCCCCAGATCTCATATGAGGTCCTGTCATGCTTTTTTTCTATTACAAGGGATATTTACCTTCCTTGTAATAGGAATAAAAGTGACAATTTTTTTTTTTTTTAAAACAGTGTAAAAATAAAAGGTAAAATAAATAAGAAAAAAAAAATACAAATTTTAAACGCGCCCCGTCCCGCCAAGCTTGCATGCAGAAGCGAACGCATACGCAAGTAGCGCCCGCATATGAAAACAGTGTTCAAACCACACATGTGAGGTATCGCCGCGATCGGTAGAGCGAGAGCAATAATTCTAGCCCTAGAACTCCTCTCTAACGTAAAACATGCAACCGGTAGAATTTTGCCTATGGAGATTTTTAAGGGTAAAAGTTTGTCGCCATTCCACGAGCGGGTGCAATTTTGAAGTGCGACATGTTGGGTATCAATTTACTTGGCGTAACATTATCTTTCACAATATAAAAACAATTGGGCTAACTTTACTGTTGCCTTATTTTTTAATTCAAAAAAGTGTATTTTTAAAAAAAAAGTGTGCTTGTAAGACCGCTGCGCAAAGACGGTCCGACAGAAAGTATTGCAACGACCGCCATTTTATTCTCTAGGATGTTAGAAAAAAAATGTATAATGTTTGGGGGTTCTAAGTAATTTTTTAGCAAAAATAAATGTTTTAACTTGTAAACAACACATCTAAACACAACACATCTAAAAAAGAGGCCTGGTCCTTAAGTGGTTAACACTTACCTCCTAGATTACCAGTAGCTGATATTCATGGTAAGTCACTATAATATATAACAGCAACTCCTCTGCCAAAGGCAAACAAATAACTGGTGTGGTTTTCCTTTCAGCCTGGGTACTTACTGCACCTCTCCCGACATGGGGTCTCCTCGCACAGTGGATAGCCCCTCCCCCTTCACTCTACTGGCCCACGCCCATCATCTGACTTTTTCCTCCAGACAATTTCAGCCTCCCGACATGACATCTGTCTCTCTGTAGCTGAGAACTCAGGTGAGAGGTCTGCTGTGATGATAGGACAGTCAAAACTAGAAGCGGCGGGCCTCCCCATAAGTTGGGGAACTTATACAACAACTCATTGGTTGGGGTCCGCCACCCGGGGCCCCCTACATATGTATGGGCTGTTCCCTTCCCTGATGTCGGACACTTAATGGGGGCACCAGACCGATTTGCCTCCCGGCCCAGTCTGCTCCATAAGACTGGCGCTACAATAAAAGTGTAGCGCAAGCTGGCGGGGACTCTTTTCGTGCTGCCCTTCTTGCAAAGTGCCGCCCTAGGCCTGGGCCTTGTTGGCCTAGGCTAAGATACAGCGTTGCCTCTACTATCACAGGAGTGAGCTCTTTCTCTGATTCAAACCCCCCTCACATGCTCTTACTCTCCCCGTTTGAGAACTCTCCTGTGATTTAGGATGTGAACAGTAACAGCTGGGAGTATCAGTCTTAGCAACTCCCTAGCAACAAGGCAGAATGGGATAATGCCATCTCTGTAATTTTTTCAGTCAGGCTTCAGAAGGTATGTAAATGGCCTACTACACCTAAAACAAGGGCATTATTCAACATTAGAGCTGCACCGTTTGTATTTATCTACCGACACCACCTAAATGCATAGGCAGATTTTTTGTAAAGGTGAACCAGACCTTTAAGTCAGCCAATAAAGGGTGTCGCATTCTATCTTTATGGGCTCATTCAGGCTTCATTTTCGTTCAGATCGTGCTTCAGACAGCAATAGACAGGCAGTGATAGAGTGTTGTATTGCCTCCTCTCTGCATGATTATCCCCCCAATTGACCAGATAACTGAGCATGTTGTGTGCGGTTACGGGGTGGTTGCCCAGTGGCCCCATTCACTTGAGCGTGACTAGCGATATACTTCCTGCCATGACATGTGTACTCCCCCTGACTGCCACCTCAGCAAAAAAAGGAGGAGGAGCGGTTGAAGAGTGGTAAAAATGTGGCTCAACCGCGGGGGTTTTTACCGGAGCTCAGTCGCTAGTTTAAATGAGACCTTAGGCTCAATCCATCGTTGTTCTGGCAGCAGCTAGCTGCCATAACCCCGGTATTCTCTTGTTTGGCCGGCGGTCCGGTTTCCGATAATAGTGGTCTCTGTGGATTCGGCACGATATCACTTTCATCGGTGGCGGGAGAGGGCCCCCCCTCCCACCGCGCTATGGTGCCCTCCGCCGATTACCGGTGCCCTCCGCTGCTTACAGGAGCTGTCGGCAGCGGCGGAGGCGATCGGATCTTCACCCTTGCTGGGCATAGAGAAGAGTGGCCCCCATCCATCTCCATAACAATGAAGGGCGGAAGCGTCATCAAAATGTCACTTCCGCCCATAGCTCTTAAAGGGCCATTTTATTATTACATTTTTTTAAATGACCAATTTTTTTTTTTTTTTATTGCATTTTACTGTAAATATGTGATTTGAGGTCTTTTTGACCCCAGATCTCATATTTAAGAGGTCCTGTCATGCCTCTTTTATATTACAGGGGATGTTTACATTCCTTGTAATAGGAATAAAAGTGACACAATTTTTATTTATTTTTAAAACCGTGTAAAAATAAAAAATAAAAGGTAAAATAAAAAAATTTGTAACCATGCCCCGTCCTGACAAGCTAGCGTGCAGAAGTGAACGCATATGTGAGTAGCGCCCGCATATGAAAACGGTGTTCAAACCACACATGTGAGGTATCGCCGCGATCAGTAGAGTGAGAGCAATATTTCCAGCCCTAGACCTCCTCTGTAACTCAAAACATGCAACCTGTAGAATTTTTAAATGTCGCCTATGGAGATTTTTAAGGGAAAAAGTTTGTCGCCATTTCACGAGCGGGCGCAATTTTGAAGCGTGGCATGTTGGGTATCAATTTACTTGGCGTAGCATTACCTTTCATAATATAAATAAAATTGGGCTAACTTTACTTTTGTCTTATTTTTTAATTCAAAAAAGTGTATTTTTTCCAAAGAAAGTGGGTTTGTAAGACCGCTGCGCAAATACGGTGTGACAGAAAGCATTGCAACCTCTGCCATTTTATTCTCTAGGGTGTTAGAAAAAAATATATATAATGTTTGGGGGTTCTAAGTAATTTTCTAGCAAAAAAATTATGTTTTTAACTTGTAAACAACACATCTCAAAAAGAGGCTCGGCCCTTAAGTGGTTAAAAAAAATCCAAAAACGCAGAGGCCTAAAAATGCATTGATGTGAACGTGTTCCATAGGAACCCATGTTAAAAATAATGTCCTGCGTTTCTGCAAAAAGCATGAAAAAAACGCATAGGTGTTAACTGAGGCTGGGTTCCAACCAGGGCAAATTGGATGTGGGTTCGCCGCATCCAATTCGCAATAGCAGGAGATTTCGCACATCTCCAGAGCAGCTCCGGTGCGAATTTGCACAGGCGTCTTGTACGTCTTCTGGTCCGCTTCAGGTCTGAATTCAGCCAAAAATTCAGGCTAAAATTGGACCTGAAATGGTGAATGGGGATGCACCGGACCCCGGGTGTGAGCCGCATGGGGCAAGGTGAACCCCACCTCAGAAAACGCTTTCCCACGTGTTGGTTTCCCATTGTATGGATTCTTGTACTCAGAGCCGATCCGCCCTATACACTCACTATGCAAGATGCATAGGGCCCCGCCGCTGTGGGGGGCCCCCCCCCAAGGGCGGATCGGCTTTGCTTCCCGAGCTCCAATCTCCTCCTCCCCCTCCTCCTCTTGTCACACAGCGGGAGTCAGAAGACCGCTGTGTCTCAGAGCTGACTGAAACCTTCGGCCAGCGCTATGGCAAAGATCCCGCCCTCCTCCTAGACCAGCTCGTGTGATAGATACAGTGTTCTGTCTATCACACAAGCTGGTCTAGAAGGAGGGTGGGACTTTTGTCATAGTGCGGCATAACATTTCACATTGAGCTCCGTGACACAGCGGGAGGTGCCTGCTGTGCGTAATCCACTGACACTGACTGGTGAGGCTACATTGATTGCCACAGTAAGACTGCAATGATGGGCACCATTAGGCTGCAATAATGATGGGCACAGTAAGGCTGCAATGATTGGCATGGTGAGGCGGCAGTGATTGGCATGGTAAGGTGGCAATGATTGGCATGGTGAGGTGGCAATTAACATGGCGAGGCTGCAATGAAAAGCATGGTAAGGCTGCAATGATAAGCATGGTAAGGCTGCAATGATTGGCATGGTGAGATGGCAATGATGGGCACGGTGAGGTGGCAATTATTAACACGGTGAGGCTGCAATGATAAGCATGGTAAGGCTGCAATGATTGCCATGGTGAGGTGGCAGTGATGGGCACGGTGAGGCTGCAATGATTGGCATGGTAAGGCTTTAATGATTGGCACGGTGAGGTGGCAATGATGGACAAGGTGAGGCGGCAGTGATGGGCACACTAAGGCTGCAATGATGGGCACGGTGAGGTGGCAATTATTAATATGATGAGGCTGCAATAATGGGCACGGTGAGGCTGCAATGATTGTCGCGGTGAGGATTTAAGGAAGTCTCTCTGGGGATCCTGATGTAGGGGGAGGCTCTCTGGGGACCCTGATTTGAGGAGGGGCTCTCTGAGGACACTGATGTAAGGGGAGCCCTCTGGGGACCCTGACGTAAGGGGAGGCTTTCTAGGGGCCCTGACGTAAGGGGAGGCTCTCTGAGGACCCTAATGTAAGGAGGGAGGCTCTCTGGGGACCTATGCTCACGGCATCATGGGTCAGGTAGAGGGCCCCTTAGCAGAATTTTGCTTAGGGCCCCAGGGAGGTCAGGATCGGCACTGCCTGTGTCTATAGATAAACTTCAACCTTTTATCTCTGATCTGTTAGGAATTGTATGCATTTGGCAGAGCCGAGCGCTGGAGCCATAGCAACTGATCAGCCAATCACAGATCTTCCTAGAAATTTCAAACTGATGCAGGAGAAATGTTGTGGGAAATTTCTAGGAAGATCTGTGATTGGTTGATCGGTTGCTATGGCTCCAGCGCTCGGCTCTGCCAAATCTATACAATGCAAACAATGCATACAATTCCTAACAGATCAGAGATAAAATGTTTCCATTTCTGCTACCAGCCTGCTGCTTTTACATAAACAATCGAATACAGATATCATTCTTTTCTAGGTAAGTAACAGCTTCTTGCGGTGATATTGTCAGCAAAATAATTATTATTTAACAACTTCAGCCCCGGACCAATTGTCAGCTTAAAGCGGTGTTCCGGCCGAAATTATACTTTTTAAATAAAAATACCCCTATAATACACAAGTTTAATGTATTCTAGTAAAGTTAGTCTGTAAACTAAGGTCTGTTTTGTTAGTTTTTAGCAGTAGTTTGTTATTTTATAAACTTGCAGCAGGCTGTGGCTATCTTAACTGTGGGCATCTGAAGTCAGACTGTATTTCTTCCTGGATCTCATCCTTGCAGATCTCGTACATGCTCAGTGCAGCATAAGCAGTGTAATAGGTTTCAGGTCAGGTTTCCATAGCAACGGCAGTGTCAGAGGAAGTTGCTGCCCCTTCCCAGGAGGCATTGCAAACAGGAAATGATGCGATGGGCCACGGCCAGGGAGGAGGAAGTGAAAAATGAATACAGCATATATACAGTCTGTGCTGAAAAAAAAATAAAAAAAATATCCAATTTGTTTACAGTGCACAGTTTAGTGAGGGATGCTGAAGAGTTGTAAAAGTGGGTGGAACTCCACTTTAAGGACCAGAGGTCTTTTTTCAATTTCGCACTGCACTGCTTTAACTGGTAATTGCGCGGTCATGCAATGTTGTAACCAAACGAAATTTGCGTCCTTTTCTTCCCACAAATAGAGCTTTCTTTTGATGGTATTTGATTGCCTCTGTGATTTTTATTTGTTGCGCTATAAACGCAAAAAGACTGCAAATTTTGAAAAAAAAAGATATTTTCTACTTTTTGTTATAAGAGAAATCGAATAAACTCAATTTTAGTCAAACATTTGGGCCAAAATGTATTCAGCCACATGTCTTTAGTAAAAAAAATGCCAATAAGCGTATATTTATTGGTTTGCGCAAAAGTTCTAGCGTCTACAAACTAGAGTACATTTTCTGGAATTTACACCGCTTTTAATTTATGACTGCCTATCTCATTTCTTGAGGTGCTAAAATGGCAGAGAAGTACAAAACCCCCCCAAATGACCCCATTTTGGAAAGTAGACACCCCAAGCTATTTGCTGAGAGGCATGTTGAGCCCATTGAATATTTTTTTTTTTTAGTCCCAAGTGATTGAATAAAGACAAAAAAAAAAAAAAGTTGTCACTAAATGATATATTGCTCACACATGCCATGGTTATATGTGGAGATGCACCCCAAAATACATTTTGCTGCTTCTCCTGAGTATGGGGATACCACATGTGTGGAACTTTTTGGGAGCCTAGCTGTGTACGGGGCCCCGAAAACCAATCACCACCTTCAGGATTTCTAAGGGTGCAAATTTTTGATTTCACTCCTCACTACCTATCACAGTTTCGAAGGCTATAAAATGCCAAAATAGCACAAAACCCCCCCAAATGAACCCATTTTGGAAAGTAGACACCCCAAGCTATTTGCTGAGAGGCATGTTGAGTCCATGGAATATTTTATATTTTGCCACAAGTTGCGGGAATATTACAAACTTTTTTTTTTTTTTTTTGCCCAAAGTTGTCACTAAATGATATATTGCCCACACATGTCATGGGCATATGTGGAATTACACCCCAAAATACATTCTGCTGCTTCTCCTGAGTACGGGGATACCACATGTGTAGGACTTTTTGGGAGCCTATCCGCATACGGGCCCCCGAAAACCAAGCACCGCCTTCAAGATTTCTAAGGGCATAAATTTTTGATTTCATTCCTCACTACCTATCACTACCTATCACAGTTTTGAAGGCCATAAAATGCCAAGATGGCACAAAACCCCCCCAAATGACCCCATTTTGGAAAGTAGACACCCCAAGCTATTTGCTGAGAGGCATGTTGAGCCCATTGAATATTTATTTTTTTAGTCCCAAGTGATTGAATAAAGACAGAAAAAAAAAAAAATGTATTCAAAAAGTTGTCACTAAATGATATATTGCTCACACATGCCATGGTTATATTTGGAATTGCACCCCAAAATACATTTTTCTGCTTCTCCTGAGTACGGGGATACCACATGTGTGGGACTTTTTGGGAGCCTAGCCGCGTACGGTGCCCCGAAACCCAAGCACCGCCTTCAGGATTTCTAAGGGTGCAAATTTTTGATTTCACTCCTCACTACCTATCACAGTTTCGAAGGCCATAAAATGCCAAAATAGCACAAGACCCCCCCAAATGGCCCCATTGTGGAAAGTAGACACCCCAAGCTATTTGCTGAGAGGCATGTTGAGTCCATGGAATATTTTTATATTTTGCCACAAGTTGCGGGAATATTACAAACATTTTTTTTTTTTTGCCCAAAGTTGTCACTAAATTATATATTGCCCACACATGCCATGGGCATATGTGGAATTACACCCCAAAATACATTCTGCTGCTTCTCCTGAGTACGGGATACCACATGTGTGGGACTTTTTGGGAGCCTATCCGCATACGGGACCCCGAAAACCAAGCACCGCTTTCAGGATTTCTAAGGGCATAAATTTTTGATTTCACTCCTCACTACCTATCACTACCTATCACAGTTTTGAAGGCCATAAAGTGTCCTGTCAGTGTCAGTGCTGAGTGCTGAGTGAAGGAAGAGGACGTGCGCCCAGCAGCTCCGGCCGTCAGAAGCCCACAGCCCCCAGCGAGCAGGACCCAGCCAGTGCATATCCCATCCCGGACCCCTGAGCAGTGAGGACAGGGAGCAGGAGTACAACGGGACCCCACTGCGGATCCCGCGGCCCCCCGCAATCAATCGGCCCCCTTTTTCTTTCTCCGCGCCGGCCCATCTGCCCATTGGGCATCAGAAACTAGGAGAGTCCCCGGCCTAGTCCCGGCCGAAGCCGGCCATCCGCCTCCCCAATCACCTCTCTAGCCCTCTTTTTCGGCTCAACAGGGCTGAGGCGAGCCTCCCCCCCCCCCTCCAAGCCCTTCAGCGCCCACCAAACACTCACGGAAGAACTGGGAGCCGTCAGGGCTAGGACAGGCCGCAGCTCGGGCCTAGTCCGGCGGCCATCTTGGTACACCCAAATCCACAGCACTTCACCTGCTTCTACATGGTACGGCGGCCATCTTGGTACACCCAGACCGGCCAAGTTATTTTAAAATGCATGTTTTTAACCACAAGTGGTTAGACAACAGTCTAATTGCTTGTTTTAATTGTTTTTAACCAAAGTTTTTAACCAAGTTTTTGCAAGGCTTTTAATTACAGTATACACCCAGACCAGCCAGTTTTAACCACAAGTTTTTTAACAGCACACACCAGTATCATCAGCATCACCATATAGCCGCCTCTTCTTCCCCAGGTGATCAACATCAGGATTCACCCTATCCCCATCATTTGAGCAACCCGGTAAGGTAAATATTCTGGTAAGTATCGCAGGGGACCACCATTAGCAGTTGATCCAGGGACCAACGTCCGACCGCCCCTCGGGGGGTCAGGAAGGAATTTTTTTTCTGCAATAGCAATTGGCAGCGCTAGTAGGGGTTTTTCGCCTTCCTCTGGATCAACGGGAGGGAGGGTGTAGGTCTACAGGGTTTCCCACAGATCCGCAACATCTTCAACCAGCTTGCGCAAGACCGTTATCGCCTCAACAAAGGCATCCACTTTTTTCAACGCATCATCTCGCCCACAGCAGGGAAAAAAATTTTTGGAGCACCTCAACATGTGCAATTTCAAATACTCAGCAGAGTCACTCCGCAGACTAAGAAATTTGACTGCAACTCTAACGACCGACATTCAAAAAATATTACAAAAAGAACGACTACTAAGGATCAATCCACAAGCAACGATCAAACATAAGAAGACTACAACTCAACCGCAACAGTTAGCATGCGCCTTGATTAACACCAGATCGGCGGTCAAGCACAGGCACGAAATCCATGACTTCATCACACAAAACAACATAGATTGCCTCTTCATCACGGAAAGCTGGCTAACACCCGACTGCAACACCATCCTAACAGAATTAGTGCCAGAAAACTACAGGATCCTAACCGAGCATAGGAAAGGAAAAAAAGGAGGAGGCCTAGCTGTGATCTTCAAAGCTCATCTAGCGCTCGTCAAACCTACGGTACAGAACACAGCAACTTTTATGGAGACACTTACTCTACAGATGCAAACCACACCACAAGAAACCATCCACATGCTGCTATGCTACAGACCACCAGGACCAAACACAAACCTACCGATACCACTCACGGAATTCATCTCGGCACACACCCTGAAAAACAACAAGGTTCTGGTACTCGGAGATTTCAACCTCTGGGCGAACTCCACCGAAGACCCCATCGCCACCACCTGCATCAATCAACTGGAAGATCTAGGGCTCCAACAACTAGTAAAGGCTCCCACACATGGGTCAGGTCACATCCTGGACCTCATCTTCAAGCAAAATACGGACATCAGCATTCGAGACAACATAGCGCTATCATGGTCAGACCACCACGCTATCAAATTTGAGATCGCCACCAACATCTTCCTGCAAAAACCAAACCCGGCGGCAACAACACACTGGATTAGATCGCAGAAGAAACTACACTCGGAAATCTTCAAAACCACACTAACATACAAAATGGCTACACTGAATCAAAACCACTCAACAGAACGAACACTCAGCTTCATAAACAGGGCACTTCTACAAACAGCAGATGCAGTCGCCCCAAAACATCGAGCACCCATCCGCAAGAAAAATTCTGGATGGTTTAATGGCACGCTTACTCTACTGAAACGGGAACACAGAAGAGCAGAAAGAGCCTGGAGAAGAAACACCACAAAGGAAAATCACACAAAATACAGAATACTCACCAAGAGATATCATAAAGCAATTTTCACAGCAAAAAAAGAATATGTCTCAAACACCCTCTCAAAAGCCGTCAACCGACCACGGGAACTTTTCAAACTAGTCGCCCAGACTATGAACCCCACCTGCCTTGAGCCCCTAGGAAACGAAACTCAAGAATACTGCAACAAATTATCCGATTTTTTTTTCATCAACAAAATAGTCAACATTCATAAAATAATTCAACAAAAAAAAAACAACAACCAACTCTACTCAACTCAACCCAGGTAAGGAATTTTACATCCACAGCGCACAAGCACCACATTTTTCACTTACCCCGATCACCGTGGATGAAACCAAAAACGTCATCAAGAGCCTCCGAGACAGCACATCACTAAACGACATCATCCCCACAAAACTCTTGAAAGAATGCTCCGACATTCTGGCCCCCGCTATTACACACCTAGTAAATCAGTCGTTCAAAGAAGGATTGGTTCCGAATTCCCTCAAGCAAGGCATCGTTAAAGAAACCCAACCTCGACCCCAAAGATCCGAACAATCACAGACCGGTAACAAGCCTGAACACCATTTCCAAAATTATGGAGAAAGCAGTAGTACAACAGCTTCAACTTCATCTGGACACACACAAGCTCCTGGACCCACTACAATCGGGCTTCCGCCCAGGCCATGGCACAGAAACGGCACTTCTGAAAATATGGGATGATGCCCTAGAAGCAGCGGATGATGGAGAATCGTGTCTTCTGGTATTGCTGGATCTTAGTGCGGCGTTCGACACAGTGGACCACAACACGCTTCTCATCCGCCTCAAGGAAGGGGCAGGAGTTACAGATGTAGATCTTCCATGGTTCGCTTCCTTCTTAGGAAACCGGTCACAGACAGTGAAGTTAGGAGCCTTCACATCGGAAACCCGGGCAATCACTTATGGAGTCCCTCAAGGATCACCATTGTCACCAGTACTCTTCAACATTTACATCCGGCCACTCTTCAAAATTATTAGCAAATTTGATCTGTGCTTCCACTCATACGCGGACGACACTCAACTGTATTTCCGGATCACCGGACAAAAAGACCAATACCAGGAACTAGGAAAATGTCTCACATTGATAGATGACTGGATGACCACTAGCTCCCTCAAACTAAATGGATCAAAAACAGAACTACTGCTCCTCGACGCAAACTCAAGGAAAAAGACAAAGACCCCTTGGACACCACCAACCATCCTGGGACAGACCATCATCCCAAGCACAAAAGCCAAAAGCCTCGGAGTCATCTTTGATTCAGAGATGACCATGGAGGCACAAATAGGATCCATAATCAGTGGATCCCACCATCTCCTTCGCATGCTACGCAGACTCATCCCCTTCATCACGGAAAAGGAAAAAGCGGTAGTAGTAGGAACGATCATCAATTCGCGTCTCGACTATGCAAACTCCCTGTACATAGGATTACCGGATTACCAGATTGCGCGCCTTCAAAGTGTCCAAAACACAGCAGCAAGATTAGTCACCGGAAAGAAACCCTGGGAATCCATCTCCCCATCCCTAAGGATCCTCCATTGGCTCAAGGTAAAAGACAGGATCACATTCAAGACCCTCTGCCTCACCCACAAATGTACACAAGGAAATGCGCCTCAATACCTTTGTGAGAAAATAGAAAAATACATACCAAATCGCAGCCTTCGATCAACAAACCAAAATCTCCTTCTCATCCCCAAAGCCCGATACAAATCGAAGGGAGAACGAAGATTCGCAGTACAGGGACCTCGGCTATGGAACGCTCTACCAAACAACATCCGCTTGGAAGAAAACCATCAGGCCTTCAGGAAAAAACTCAAGACTCACCCCTCTTCTAAACGTGGCATCCCAACAAGAGCAGACAAGTGCCTTGAGGCGATTCAGTTCGCAGTTGTAGCGCCATACAAATCATTCATTCATAAAATGCCAAGATGGCACAAAACCCCCCCAAATGACCCCATTTTGGAAAGTAGACACCCCAAGCTATTTGCTGAGAGGCATGTTGAGCCCATTAAATATTTTTTTTTTTAGTCCCAAGTGATTGAATAAAGACAAAAAAAAAAAAAATGTATTCAAAAAGTTGTCACTAAATGATATATTGCTCACACATGCCATGGTTATATGTGGAATTGCACCCCAAAATACATTTTTCTGCTTCTCCTGAGTACGGGGTTACCACATGTGTGGGACTTTTTGGGAGTCTAGCCGCGTACGGGGCCCCGAAACCCAAGCACCGTCTTCAGGATTTCTAAGGGTGCAAATTTTTGATTTCACTCCTCACTACCTATCACAGTTTCGAAGGCCATAAAATTCCAAAATAGCACAAAACCCCCGCAAATGGCCCGATTTTGGAAAGTAGACACCCCAAGCTATTTGCTGAGAGGCATGTTGAGTCCATGGAATATTTTATATTTTGCCACAAGTTGCGGGAATATTACAAACATTTTTTTTTTTGCCCAAAGTTGTCACTAAATTATATATTGCCCACACATGCCATGGGCATATGTGGAATTACACCCCAAAATACATTCTGCTGCTTCTCCTGAGTACGGGGATACCACATGTGTGGGACTTTTTGGGAGCCTATCCGCATACGGGACCCCGAAAACCAAGCACCGCCTTCAGGATTTCTAAGGGCATAAATTTTTGATTTCACTCCTCACTACCTATCACTACCTATCACAGTTTTGAAGGCCATAAAATGCCAAGATGGCACAAAACCCCCCCAAATGACCCCATTTTGGAAAGTAGACAACCCAAGCTATTTGCTGAGAGGCATGTTGAGCCCATTGAATATTTTTTTTTTTTGTCCCAAGTGATTGAATAAAGACAAAAAAAAAAAGAAAAATGTTTTACAAAAAGTTGTCGCTAAATGATATATTGCTCACACATGCCATGGTTATATGTGGAATTGCACCCCAAAATACATTTTCCTGCTTCTCCTGAGTACGGGAATACCACATGTGTGGGACTTTTAGGCAGCCTAGCCGTGTACGGGGCCCCGAAACCCAAGCACCGCCTTCAGGATTTCTAAGGGTGCAAATTTTTGATTTCACTCCTCACTACCTATCACAGTTTCGAAGGCCATAAAATGCCAAAATAGCACCCCCCCCCCCCCCAAATGACTCCATTTTGGAAATTAGACACCCCAAGCTATTTGTTGAGAGGCATGGTGAGTATTTTACAGCTCTCATGTGTTTTTGAAAATGAAGAAAGTAAATAAAAAAATTTTTTTTTTTTTTTTCAATTTTCAAAACTTTGTGACAAAAAGCGAGATCTGCAAAATAATCACCGTACCTCTCAGCAAATAGCTTGGGGTGTCTACTTTCCAAAATGGGGTCATTTGGGGGTGGTTTGTGCCATCTGGGCATTCCATGGCCTCCGAAACTGTGATTGGCAGTGAGGAGTGAAATAAAAAAATTACACCCTTAGAAAACCTGAAGGCAGTGCTTGGTTTTTGGGGTCCCGTACGCAGCTAGGCTCCCAAAAAATTCCACACATGTGGTATCCCCGTACTCAGGAGAAGCAACAGAATGTATTTTGGGGTGTATTTCCACATATGCCCATGACATGTGTGAGCAATATATCATTTAGTGACAACTTTTTGTAAAAAAAAAATTATTTTTTTTCTTCATTATTCAATCTCTTGGGACAAAAAAAAAAAAAAAATATTTAATGGGCTCAACATGGCTCTCAGCAAATAGCTTGGGGTGTCTACTTTCCAAAATGGGGTCATTTGGGGGGGGGGGGTTTGAACTGTCCTGGCATTTTATGCACAACGTTTAGAAGCTTATGTCACACATCACCCACTCTTCTAACCACTTGAAGACAAAGCCCTTTCTGACACTTTTTGTTTACATGAAAACATATTTTTTTTTGCAAGAAAATTACGTTGAACCCCCAAACACTATATATATTGTTAAAGCAAAGGCCATACAGATTAAAATGGTGGGTGTTGCATTTTTTTTTTTCCACACAGTATTTGCGCAGCGATTTTTCAAACGCATTTTTTGTGGAAAAAAAAATACACTTTTTTTTTATTTTAATGCACTAAAACACACTATATTGCTCAAATTTTTGATGAAATAAAAAATATGATCTTAGGCCGAGTACATGGATACCAAACACGACATGCTTTAAAATTGCGCACAAAAACGCAGTGGAGACAAACTACATACATTTTTAAAAGCCTTTACAGGTTACCACATTAGATTCACAGAGGAGGTCTACTGCTAAAATTACTGCCCTCGATCTGACCTTCGCGGTGATACCTCACATGCATGGTGCAATTGCTGTTTACATATGACGCCAGACCAACGCTTTTTTATTTTAGTTTTAAACTGTTCCTTCCATTTTTTTTCTTAGTTATCATTTTTATTGTTATCGCAGGGAATGTAAATATCCCCTATGATAGCAATAGGCAGTGACAGGTACTCTTTTTTTGAAAAAATATATTAGACCCTAGATCTTTCCTCTGCCCTCAAAGCATCTGACCACACCAAGATCGGTGTGATAAAACGCTTTCTCAATTTCCCAATGGCGCGGTTTATATCCGGGAGGGGGGTCATTCCCTCCCACTGCTTGTAAAAGCAGTCTAGAGGCTAATTACCCACTAGAATTGCTTTTACATGAAAGCCGATCACTGGCTGAAAAGAATGATACCAAGATGATACCTAAACCTGCAGGCATCATTCTGGTATAACCATTCAAAGTCCAGCAACATACTGGACATATATTGTAATCTTTTTTTTTCATGCAGCCTCTTGGCTGAACGAAAAAAAAGAGATTGATTGGTGGGTATGCCCACCATTAGAATACCTCCCTTCATCCACCCACTTCTAATGGTGGGCATACATGCACCATTTATATATGCCGAAGCAGGGGGCATCCTCCCGCAAAAAAGTTATGCCACGTACACATGGTCAGACTTTTCCACGGGCAAGCCTCCGTCGGAATTTCGACCGTATGTACGTGGCATTAGGAGCAAAACCGCTCCTCCGCCCCTGCTGCCCCCATGCTTCGGCATATATGCTCTTTTTTTTAACTGTGGTGGTGAAATCACCTCCTACAGCGTTGGAGTCGCGGCTTTATGTATCGTGGGAGCAAACGCTATTGCTGTCAAGATAAATAAATCCGCGCTGCAACTGAATGGCGTACCTGCTAAGCAAATAATGGTTAACATTAAAACAAAGTAACATTACAGTATAACAGTAAGACCTTACCATACCATACCTGCAAAGCAAATACCCCAAAAAAAAATAGTAAAAAAAAATAAAACATTTTGTTAACGCAACCGGTGCCTAAAAAATATATATATATGCCGAAGCATGGTGCATCCTCCCGCAAAAAAGTTATGCCACGTACACATGGTCGGACTTTTCCACGGGCAAGCCTCCGTCGGAATTTCGACCGTATGTACGTGGCATTAGGAGCAAAATCGCTCCTCCGCCCCTGCTGCCCCCATGCTTCGGCATATATGCTCTTTTTTTTAACTGTGGTGGTGAAATCACCTCCTACAGCGTTGGAGTCGCGGCTTTATGTATCGTGGGAGCAAACGCTGTTGCTGTCAAGATAAATAAATCCGCGCTGCAACTGAATGGCGCACCTGAAAACAAAAAAATGGCTAACAATAAAACACAGTAAACAAAATTACATACCTGAAAAGCAAGCATGATAAAACATAATAAAACATTGCAGAATAGAATAGAGTAAAAAAGAGCAACAATAGAGAGAATAGAGAGAGAGAGAGAGAACAATAAAACGACAACTATTTTTGTTTTTTTTATTTTATATTTTTTTGGGTTTTTTTTTTTTTCGTACTTTTTTTTATTTTTATTTTTGACACTTTTTTTTTTTAAACTTTTAAACTTTTTTTTAAACTATAACTGTAACGGTCGGGTCTCAAAATGCGATGGCATTCTTGAGACCCTGTAACTATAATTTTAACTGTCGGGTCTCAAAATGCAATGGTATTCTTGAGACCCTGTGAAAGTGTATCCTAACAACAAAGCCTGGGGAATGCCCAGGAAAAAACCCAAGCCTACTTACCACCAGCTCGCAGAAAACCAAATTAGCCTGTCTAACAGTGCGTTAAAAACAGGGGTTTAGTCCGCACGCATTTGCAAACGCATGCGTAAGCCACAGAGCCACGTCACGGCACCCTGATATCTGTGGTCCTAACACTAAACTATGAGTGTCCCCACAGTGGAGGCACATGCATTCTAATGGATAGATGAGGGCAGGTGGACTGAAGGGGAGCCCACTCCTTCTTAAAGGTACAGGAGCACACCAAGCACCCAGCAGATTGCACAATGGCTGCAAAGGTGTTGGTGCGTTGCTGGACCAATACAAACACCAACGTGATAATGATACAAAAAACTTGCCACCACCCTCATCTATAGCCAGCTCGTGCGGACTAAACCCCTGTTTTTAACGCACTGTTAGACAGGCAATTTGGTTTTCTGCGAGCTGGTGGTAAGTAGGCTTGGGTTTTTTCCTGGGCATTCCCCAGGCTTTGTTGAAAGTGTATCCTAGCCTGTGAAATGCTGTACCCTACGCTAATACCTTACTAGTGAGTGGTAGCGTTCAAAACATTCACCAATGCAGAGACCAGGATTGTCAGGACAGCGTGGACAATAATAACGGGTGTCACGCCTACATCCGCGCTTGGTACAGACACGACATCTTCTTTGGGGGGCTCGTTGGGTAGGGGTACTCTGGAGGGCATAAGAAAAATGCCTCTCATGCAGCCGGCTTACTGCATTTGGCAGGGGATGTTGAGGTGCAGAACCGCCTGGATACAGGAGTTCTGTGACAACCTCTTCCTGGAATTCAAGGAAGGGTAAAGTCCCGCCTGAAGCTCCGTATAGCACATGAGCGTTCAGCAAAGCCAATTGGAACAAATAAATAGACACTTTTTTGTACCAGCGTCTAGCCTTATGGGCAACTAGGTACGGCGCCAACAACTGGTCGTTGAGGTCCACCCCTCCCATATTAAGGTTATACTCGTGGACACAGGGGTTTCGTCACAACACCAGCCGCCGTACGAATTTGGACTGTCGTGTCTGCATGAAGGGAGGTAAGAACGAAAACATTCCTATTATCCCTCCACTTCACAGCGAGCAAATTATTACACTTGAAGCAGGCTCTCTCCCCCAGCCTAAGAGGGGAATCTACAAGCCGCTGGGGAAAGCCCCGGCGATTAGGTCACACAGTGCCACATGCTCCAATTTGCTGATCAAACAAATGACTAAACAGTGGCACGCTCGTGTAATAATTGTCCACGTACAAGTGGTACCCCTTTCCGAAAAAG
Organism: Lithobates sylvaticus; assembly: GCA_028564925.1. Classification (NCBI taxonomy): domain Eukaryota; kingdom Metazoa; phylum Chordata; class Amphibia; order Anura; family Ranidae; genus Lithobates; species Lithobates sylvaticus. The sequence goes on from CM053030.1 coordinate 152,082,583, forward strand.
GGTGACACCAAGTTCCACACTATCTTGCCAGCGCTCCCTATGTAATCTGGACAGTTCTCCGGCTCTACGTAACTATCTTTTCCCTCATAAACCGAAAAGCTCCACGTATAGCCTGTTGCCCTGTCACAGAGCTTGTAGAGCTTGACCCCGTATCTGGCACGCTTGCTGGGAAGGTACTGTCTGAAAGACAAGCGGCCAGAAAACGTAATCAAGGACTCGTCAATGCAGACAACTTGATTGGGCGTAAACAAGGCTGCAAAACGTTGGTTGAAGTGGTTTATGAGGGGCCGAATTTTGTAGAGCCGATCAAATTCAGGGTCTCCACGAGGACGACAAAGTTCATTGTCACTGAAGTGCATGAACCGCAAGATCTGTTCGTATCGTGCCCTGGACATGGAGGCAGTGAACACGGGCATTTGGTGGACTGGTGAGGTGGACCAATAAGTCCTCAGAGTCGGGAATTTATGTATGCCCATGTTGAGGGAAAGGCCCAGAAAGGACTTAAATTCGGAAACCGTAATTGGTTTCCAATCTCTGGCAAGGGAAGGCAACTGGGGATTAGCGGCGATGTATTGACCAGCTTATATATTACTTTGGTCCACAATAGATCTATAGAGATCTTCCGTGAAAAACAGCGAATAAAAATCGGATGGCTTAAAATCAGCTGTTTCCACCTGAATACCGGGTTGGCCAGTGAATGGGGGAAGTACGGGTTCTGCAGAAGTGGTGGGCACCCAATCAGGATTGGCAAATTCTGCAGGAAGGGCACTATGTGATCGACGGGCCTGCCTTTGTCTTCTTCTTGGTGGCAGCGGGACACTACTTGTGCTTGCCACCTCGCCAGCTTGAACTGCACTTATGGGACTCGCCACGTCATCACGTGTTACTGCAGTGCTGGATGTCCAGGGTGTACTAGGCCGCTGGTGCTTGCCAGTTCACCAGAAGGAATAGCGGCGCTAGTACTTCTCTGCTCCATACGAGAGACCTGCGGTTCCTGCACCTCAACAACAGCAGAAGATCGGGATCGGGTACGCCTGACCTTAGCAGGGACCTCACCTCTGTCGCCAGAGCTATCTGTCATGGAGCCGCTATCGTCTACTGGATCGTATTCTGAGCCTGATTCTGACAGATGAGTGACCTCCTCTTCACTATCTGACATACTCAGAAACAAGTAGGCCTGTTCACTAGTGTACTTGCGATTTGCCATTTTGGGCTCTAAATTTAGTAGTACACTAGTGAGATTCACGGGTAAAAAAGCTCCTAGGCTGCTGGCGACTGAATCAAAACGCTATCAAAAAAACTGTTAGCGATCGCAGGGATCAGGCCTGACTCTGCGAACGCTGCAGTTATGTGTGCTTAGTGTTTTGTAAGTGACAGTGATCGATCGATACTGCACTTGGGTGGGCTGGGCGGAGGGGGAAAACGCAGGTGCTAGCAGGTATCTGGGCTGATCCCGCTAACAATGCGTTTTTTGGAACCCTAAACTGCTGGGACGCTAGTATAGATCTGATCAGATCAGATATTGATCTGTTCAGATACTGTACCACTAAGGGAGGTGTATGCTTTGCGCGTGGGTGTTTGTGGTACTGACACTAACCTGGGGCGACGCAGACCTTATTGATATCACCCGCCGGGGCGATCAGGGGGTTAAACTGTTATTGGGTAATAAATGGCGGGTGCCCTGACACTATAAAAAACAAACTAACTAACCAGCGTCACCCGTAACAGTTATACGGTGATCACTGGTGAAAGGGTTAACTAGGGGCAATCAGGGGGTTAAATCCTTTATTGGGTAATATATGGGGGTACCTGACGCTATATAAAAACCTGACGGGGAACCTAAATAACTAACTGGCTAACCAGCGTCACCAGTGACACTTATACGGTGATCACTGGTGAAAGGGTTAACTCTAGGGGAAATCAAGGGTTTAAAACCTTTATTTAGGTTGTAATATGGGGGTACCTGACCTATAAACCTATTTATGAACCTATATAAACCTGGCGGTTAACCTAGAAAAAAACTGGCTACCTAGCGGCACCAGTGACACTAATGCAGCGATCAGAAAAACGATCGCTTAGTGACACTGGCAAAAGGGGGTGAAAGGGTTACCTAGGGGGCAATCAAGGGGTTAAACCTTTAGGGGGGGGGGGGGGGGGGGGTCGGGCGCTACCTTAGACCTAAAGGGGCCTAAAACTAACTGCCCTGACAGTTATTGCAGTCACAACCAGTGTTGGTCATCTTACTTTAAAAAAGTAATTAGTTACATTACAAATTATTTCTCCCAAAAAAGTAATTGAGTTAGTAACTCAGTTACTACATTGGAAAAGTAATTAGTTACTCAGCAAAGTAACTGACTTTTTTTTTTTTTAATATTCTTAGGGGCGGGTCTAGTATTACTGTAAGCAAGGGGCGCGTTCCCCCCTGCACGTCTATTTCCCCCCCCCCAACACATATATCTGTTCCCCCTCTGTACCCCACTACACGTCTGCCCCCCCCCCCCACACACATATATCTGTTCCCCCTCTGTACCCCACTACACGTCTGTCCCCCCCCACCCCCACACATATATCTGTTCCCCCCCTGTACATCTGTCCCCCCCAAACTCACGGATCGGATCGTTGCAGAGTCACGGATCGGATCATTTTTCGGATCAGCAAATAATAATTGAATTTGCAAAAACCTTTGAAAATTCCACCACCATAAAGCCCCCACTGTAATATCCACGTCATCTCCCCAACTGTAATATTGTCTGGGTATAGCCGGGTATGGCTGGGTATAGCCGGGTATGGCTGGGTATCGCCGGGTATCGCCGAGTATGGCTGGGTATCGCCGAGTATGGCTGGGTATTACCGCGTATTGCAGAGTGTGGCGGGGTATGGCAGGGTGTTGCGGGGTATGGCGGGGTGTTGCAGGGTATGGCAGGGTGTTGCAGAGTATTGCGCAGTATTGGCAGGGTGTTGCAGAGTATTGCGCAGTATTGGCACTGGCAGGGTGTTGCAGAGTATTGCGCAGTATTGGCAGGGTGTTGCAGAGTATTGCGCAGTATTGGCAGGGTGTTGCAGAGTATTGCGCAGTATTGGCAGGGTGTTGCAAAGTATTGCGCAGTATTGGCAGGGTGTTGCAGAGTATTGCGCAGTATTGGCAGGTGTTGCAGAGTATTGCGCAGTATTGGCAGGGTGTTGCAGAGTATTGCGCAGTATTGGCAGGGTGTTGCAGAGTATTGCGCAGTATTAGCAGGGTGTTGCAGAGTATGGAGGGATGGCTGCTGCCATCCGATCTCTCCCCTCCACTGTACAGATCTGTACACAGAGGGGAGACCAGCGTCATCTTGACGCCGGTTTGTTTACAAAGTGATCGCTCCGTCATTTGATGGAGCAATCACATTGTAAACGGCCGACGGGTGCACCAAGATGGCCGCCGCTCCGCAGCTAGGCCGGAGCGGCGGCCATCTTGGTGCACCCGTCGGCCGCCGCTCCGGAGCTAGGCCGAAGCCGCGGCCGTTCCTGAGGCCGCGGATGGCTCCGCGATCGCGGCGGGTAATTGCGGTAACGCCGCCCCAGTAATGGGAACGGCGTTACCGCGAGGGGAAGAGTAATCAGTTGGATTACTCGTTACCCTCTAAAGTAACGCAGTTTACTTTAACGTCGTTAGTGCCATCACTGGTCACAACTGACACTAAATGCAGTGATCAGTAAATAAATAATCCCTGCAATCAGTGACACTGTGACTGGGGGGGGGGGGGTGATCTGGGGGGTGATCTGGGGGTGGAATGTGTGCCTATGTGTGACTGGTGTCAGTGTAGTGTTGGTGCACTAACCTGATGTCTTCTCCGCTCGGCGTCCCGGTCAGAAAGACCGGCACGAGGAGCGTGACATCACTTCCTCTTGCCTGTGTTTACAATACGCAGGCAAGAGGAAGCATCTGATTCGCCAGGAGCGATCGCAAGGGGGTGGCCAGAAACCACTGGCCGGCCCCTCGTCTATGATCGCTCCTGAAGCGATGCCGACCGTCCCCGCCGGACGAATGGCACGTACAGGTACGTGGTTTTGCCTGTACGTGCCATTCTGCCGACGTATATGTACATGGGGCGGTCGGCAAGTGGTTAAATTGACAAAAATAAGATGGATAGATTAACTAGGAAAGCTACAATTTCTGGGGAAATTGTGTGAAGTGTTCTTGCCTCCACCTACTGGAGTGGCTGGAGTAACTGTGAAAAGTGTTAAAAAGTATATTTTAAAAAGTATAAATAGTAGTAAAAAAGTTGAAGTTCCATCATTAGCTAAAAGAGCTGAACATATTTTTCCCCCAAAAATTTTTTTTTCAAACAAACATTTTTTTTTCAAATAAAAATTTTTTTTTTCAAATAAAAAAAATTTAGTTTTTTTCAAACAAAAATGTATTGGCTGATCATGGGGTGGTCATAATATTTTGTCTGATCATGAGGTGGTGATAATGTTTTGGCTGATCATGATTTTTAAAATATTTATTTTTTATTATTATTTTTTTTTCATGGGGTGGTCATAATATTTTGGCTGATTTTTCTTTTTCAAAATTGTTTTTATTATTATTTTTTATTTTTTTTCATGAGGTGGTCATAATGTTTTGGCTGATCATCGGCTACAGGAAATAGGTATATTTTTAAAGACATGTTGTATATTGCTAAATCCTTTTAATAATCCTTTTAATAATCTATTGTCATAGGGGTATTTACATTTTTATATGTTTTTCTATTTGGCTTTTGTCTTCTGTCCTCTTCTGTCTTCTGTCTTCTGTCCTCTTCTGTCTTCTGTCCTCTTCTATCCTCTTCTGTCCTTTTCTATCCTCTTCTGTCCTCTTCTCTCTCGTCTGTCCTTCTGTCCTCTTCTCTCTCGTCTGTCCTCGTCTGTCCTCGTCTGTCCTCGTCTGTCTCGTCTGTCTCTCTCTCTGTCTCTCTCTCTGTCCTCTTCTCTGTCCTCTTCTGTCCTCTTCTCTGTCCTCTTCTCTCTCTTCTGTCCTCGTCTCTCTCGTCTGTCCTCTTCTGTCCTCGTCTCTCTCGTCTGTCCTCGTCTGTCCTCTTCTGTCCTCTTCTGTCCTCTTCTCTGTCCTCTTCTCTCTCTTCTGTCCTCGTCTCTCTCGTCTGTCTTCTTCTGTCCTCTTCTCTCTCGTCTGTCCTCTTCTCTCTCGTCTGTCCTCGTCTGTCCTCGTCTGTCCTCGTCTGTCCTCTTCTCTCTCGTCTGTCCTCTTCTCTCTCGTCTGTCCTCTTCTCTCTCGTCTGTCCTCTTCTCTCTCCTCTGTCCTCGTCTGTCCTCGTCTGTCCTCGTCTGTCCTCGTCTCTCTCGTCTGTCCTCGTCTCTCTCGTCTGTCCTCTTCTCTCTCGTCTGTCCTCTTCTCTCTCGTCTGTCCTCGTCTGTCTTCTTCTGTCCTCGTCTGTCCTCGTCTGTCTTCTTCTGTCCTCGTCTGTCCTCGTCTGTCTTCTTCTGTCCTCGTCTGTCCTCGTCTGTCTTCTTCTGTCCTCGTCTGTCCTCGTCTGTCTTCTTCTGTCCTCGTCTGTCCTCGTCTGTCTTCTTCTGTCCTCTTCTCTCTCTTCTCTCTCTCTCTCTTCTCTCTCTTCTGTCCTCTTCTCTCTCTTCTGTTCTCTTCTGTCCTCTTCTGTGAGGAATGGTGCCTTATATCAGTTGAAGGAATAGCCCTCCAAGTTCCAGATATAAGACAAGCAAAGGTTTGCCTCTGGCCTGCAGGACACAGTTTGGAGACCAATGAGGTAGAACAATAAAATATGATGGCTGGATTACTTACCAATGTGTGATGCGCTTGCTATGAAGACATTGTATGGCACACAGCACCTCCGCAGCAATATATCTGATAGAAAAAGAAGAAAAGTTTTATTAGTGATAAACATGCCCTATAGTAACCTAGGTCCCCGATTAATATTTTCTGATCCTAATGCTACAGGAAATGGGTATATTTTTAAAGACATGTTGTATATTGCTAAATCATTTTAATAATCTATTGTAATAGGGGTATTTACATTTTTATATGTATTTCTATTTGGCTTCTGTCTTCTGTCCTCTTCTGTCCTCTTCTGTCCTCTTCTGTCTTCTGTCTTCGGTCCTCTTCGGTCCTCTTCTGTCTTCGGTCCTCTTCTGTCTTCGGTCCTCTTCTGTCTTCGGTCCTCTTCTGTCTTCGGTCCTCTTCTGTCCTCTTCGGTCCTCTTCGGTCTTCTTCTTCTGTCTTCTTCTGTCATCTTCTGTCTTCTGTCATTTTCTGTCTTCTGTCATTTTCTGTCTTCTTTCTTCTGTCTTTCTGTCTGTCTGTCTGTCTTCTGTCTTCTGTCTCTTTCTGTCCTCTCTTCTTCGGTCCTCTTCTGTCTTCGGTCCTCTTCTGTCTTCGGTCCTCTTCGGTCCTCTCCTCTTCTGTCATTTTCTGTCTTCTGTCTCTTCTTCTGTCTTCTGTCATTTTCTGTCTTCTGTCCCTTTCTGTCTTCTGTCCTCTTCTGTCTTCTGTCCTCTTCTGTCTTCGGTCCTCTTCTGTCTTCGGTCCTCTTCTGTCTTCGGTCCTCTTCGGTCCTCTCCTCTTCTGTCATCTTCTGTCTTCTGTCATTTTCTGTCTTCTGTCATTTTCTGTCATTTTCTGTCTTCTGTCATTTTCTGTCTTCTGTCCCTTTCTGTCCTTTTGTCTTCGGTCCTCTTCTGTCCTCTTCTGTCTCTTCTTCTCGGTCCTCTTCTGTCTTCTTCGGTCCTCTTCTCTCTCTTCGGTCCTCTTCTGTCCTCTTCGGTCCTCTGTCCTTCTGTCTTCGGTCTCTCTCTGTCTCTTCGGTCTCTCGGTCTGTCTTCTTCGGTCCTCTTCGGTCCTCTTTCTGTCGGTCCTCTTCGGTCTGTCTTCGGTCCTCTTCGGTCCTCTTCTGTCTTCGGTCCTCTTCTCGTCTTCGGTCTTCTCTTCGGTCTTCGGTCTCTTCGGTCCTCTTCTGTCTTCGGTCTCTCTTCTGTCTTCGGTCCTCTTCGGTCCTCTTCTCTCCTCTTCGGTCCTCTTCGGTCTCTTCGGTCTTCGGTCTCTCTCTCTCGGTCTCGTCGGTCTCTTCGGTCGGTCTTCGGTCCTCTTCTGTCCTGTCGGTTCTCTGTCGGTCCTGTCGGTCGGTCTCTTCTGCTGTCGGTCCTCGTCGGTCCTCTTCTGCTGTCGGTCCTCGTCGGTCTCTTCTCTCTGTCGGTCCTCGTCGGTCCTCTTCTCGGTCCTCTCTGTCGGCTGTCGGTCTCTTCTGCTGTCGGTCTCTCTGTCGGTCCTCTTCTGCTGTCGGTCCTCTTCTGCCGTCGGTCCTCTTCTGCTGTCGGTCCTCTTCTGCTGTCGGTCCTCTTCTGCTGTCGGTCCTCGTCGGTCCTCTTCTGCTGTCGGTCCTCGTCGGTCCTCTTCTGCTGTCGGTCCTCTTCGGTCCTCTTCTGCTGTCGGTCCTCTTCTGCTGTCGGTCCTCGTCGGTCCTCTTCTGCTGTCGGTCCTCGTCGGTCCTCTTCTGCTGTCGGTCCTCTTCTGCTGTCGGTCCTCTTCTGCTGTCGGTCCTCTTCTGCTGACGGTCCTCTTCTGCTGACGGTCCTCTTCTGCTGACGGCCCTCTTCTGCTGACGGTCCTCTTCGTTCCTCTTCTGCTGTCGGTCCTCGTCGGTCCTCTTCTGCTGTCGGTCCTCTTCTGCTGTCGGTCCTCGTCGGTCCTCTTCTGCTGTCGTCCTCTTCTGCTGTCGGTCCTCGTCGGTCCTCTTCTGCTGTCGGTCCTCTTCGGTCCTCTTCTGCTGTCGGTCTCTTCTGCTGTCGGTCCTCTTCTGCTCTTCGGTCCTCTTCTTCGGTCCTCTTCTGCTGTCGGTCTTCGGTCGGTCCTCTTCTGCTGTCGGTCCTCTTCTGCCCTCTTCTGCTGTCGGTCCTCTTCTGCTGTCGGTCTTCGGTCTCTTCTGTCGGTCTCTCGGTCCTCTTCTGCTGTCGGTCCTCTCTCTGCTGTCGGTCCTCTTCTGCTCGGTCCTCTTCTGCTGTCTTCTCCTCTTCTGCTGTCGGTCCTCTTCTGCGGTCGGTCTGTCTCTCTTCTGCTGTCGTCCTCTTCTGCTGTCGGTCTGCTGCTGTCGGTCCTCTTCTGCTGTCGGTCGTCCTCTTCTGCTGACGGTCGTCCTCTTCTGCTGACGGTCCTCTTCTGCTGTCGGTCCTCCTCTTCTGCTGTCGGTCCTCTTCTGCTGACGGTCGTCTCCTCTCTGCTTCGGTCGTCCTCTTCTGCTGTCGGTCCTCCTCCTCTGTCTGTCCTCTCTCGACGGTCGTCCTCTCTGCGGTCGGTCCTCTTCTGCTGACGGTCCGTCTTCTGCTGACGGTCCTCTTCGTCCTCTTCTGCTGACGGTCCTCTTCTCTTCGGTCTCTTCTGCTGACGGTCCGTCCTCTTCTGCTGACGGTCGTCCTCTTCTGCTGACGGTCGGTCCTCTTCTGCTGACGGTCGTCCTCTTCTGCTGACGGTCTCCTCTTCTGCTGTCGGTCCTCTTCTGCTGACGGTCCTCTTCTGCTCGGTCCTCTTCTGCTGACGGTCGTCCTCTTCTGCTGACGGTCGTCCTCTTCTGCTGACGGTCGTCCTCTTCTGCTGACGGTCGTCCTCTTCTGCTGACGGTCCTCCTCTTCTGCTGACGGTCCTCTCTCTTCTGCTGACGTCCTCTTCGGTCGTCCTCTTCTGCTGACGTCGTCCTCTTCTGCTGACGGTCTCTGTCTCTCTCTTCTGCTGACGGTCCTCTCTGCTGACGGTCGTCTTCTGCTGACGGTCCTCTTCTGCTGACGGTCGGTCGTCCTCTTCTGCTGACGGTCCTCTTCTGCTCGGTCGTCCTCTTCTGCTGACGGTCGTCCTCTTCTGCTGACGGTCGTCCTCTTCTGCTGACGGTCTTCTGCTCCTCTTCTGCTGTCGGTCCTCTTCTGCTGTCCTCTTCTGACGGTCGGTCCTCTTCTGCTGACGGTCCTCTTCGGTCCTCTTCTGCTGTCGGTCCTCTTCTGCTGACGGTCCTCTTCTGCTGTCGGTCGTCCTCTTCTGCTGACGGTCCTCTTCTGCTGACGGTCTCCTCTTCTGCTGACGGTCGTCCTCTTCTGCTCGGTCCTCTTCTGCTGACGGTCCTCTTCTGACGGTCGTCCTCTTCTGCTGACGGTCGTCCTCTTCTGCTGACGGTCGTCCTCTTCTGCTCTTCTGCTGTCGGTCCTCTTCTGCTGACGTCCTCTGCTCGGTCGTCCTCTTCTGCTGACGGTCGTCCTCTTCTGCTCGGTCGTCCTCTTCTGCTGACGGTCGGTCTTCTCTTCTGCTGACGGTCCTCCTCTTCTGCTGACGGTCTCTCTTCTGCTGACGTCCTCTCTCTCCTCTTCTGCTGACGGTCCTCTTCTGCTGTCGTCCTCTTCTGCTGACGGTCGTCCTCGTCTCTTCTCTGTCCTCTTCGGACGGTCCTCTCTGCTGACGGTCCTCCTCTTCTGCTGACGGTCGTCCTCTTCTGCTCGGTCTCCGGTCTCCTCTGCTGACGGTCCTCTTCTGCTGACGGTCTGTCGTCCTCCTCTTCGGTCCTCTGGTCGGTCCTCTTCTGCTGACGGTCGTCCTCTTCTGCTGACGGTCCTCCTCTTCTGCTGACGGTCTCTCTTCTGCTGACGGTCGTCCTCTTCTGCTGACGGTCCTCTCTTCTGCTGTCCTCTTCTGTCGTCCTCTTCTGCTGACGGTCGTCCTCTTCTGCTGACGGTCTCCTCTTCTGCTGACGGTCCTCTTCTGCTGACGGTCGTCCTCTTCTGCTGACGGTCCTCCTGCTGACGGTCTCTTCTGCTGACGGTCCTCTTCTGCTGACGGTCTCCTCTTCTGCTGACGGTCTCTTCTGCTGACGGTCCTCTTCTGCTCGGTCGTCCTCTTCTGCTGACGGTCGTCCTCTTCTGCTGACGGTCGTCCTCTTCTGCTGACGGTCTCCTCTTCTGCTGACGGTCCTCCTCTCTCTGGTCCTCTCTCTGCTGACGGCTGACGGGTCTCCTCTTCTGCTCGGTCTGTCTCTTCTGCTGACGGGTCCTCTCTGACGGTCGTCCTCTTCTGCTGACGGTCCTCTTCTGCTCTCCTCTCTGCTGACGGTCGGTCCTCTTCTGCTGACGGTCGGTCTCTCTCCTCTTCTGCTGACGGTCTCCTCTTCTGCTGACGGGTCCTCTTCTGCTGACGGTCGTCTCTCTTCTGCTGTCGGTCGTCCTCTTCTGCTGACGGTCCTCCTCTTCTGCTCCTCTTCTGCTGACGGTCGTCCTCTTCTGCTGACGGTCCTCCTCTTCTGCTGACGGTCTCCTCTTCTGCTGACGGTCCTCCTCTTCTGCTGACGGTCGTCCTCTTCTGCTGACGGTCCTCCTCTTCTGCTGACGGTCGTCCTCTCTCCTCTTCTGCTGACGGTCGTCCTCTTCTGCTGACGGTCCTCCTCTTCTGCTGTCGGTCCTCTTCTGCTGACGGTCCTCTCGGTCCTCCTCTTCTGACGGCCGTCCTCTTCTGCTGACGGTCCTCCTTCTGCTGACGGTCCTCCTCTTCTGCTGACGGTCCTCTTCTGCTGACTTCTCCGGTCGTCCTCTTCTGCTGACGGTCGTCCTCTTCTGCTGACGGTCGTCCTCTTCTGCTGACGGTCTCCTCTTCTGCTGACGGTCCTCTTCTGCTGACGGTCGTCCTCTGCTGTGGTCGGTCCTCTTCTGCTGACGGTCGTCCTCATCTGCTGACGGTCGTCCTCTTCTGCTGACGGTCTCCTCTTCTGCTGACGGTCCTCTTCTGCTGACGGTCCTCTTCGGTCGTCCTCTTCTGCGGACGGTCCTCCTCTTCTGCTGACGGTCGTCCTCTTCTGCTGACGGTCGTCCTCTTCTGCTGACGGTCGTCCTCTTCGGACGTCCTCTTCTGCTGACGGTCCTCCTCTTCTGCTGACGGTCCTCCTCTTCTGCTGACGGTCGTCCTCTTCTGCTGACGGTCCTCCTCTTCTGCTGTCGGTCCTCCTCTTCTGCTGACGGTCCTCCTCTTCTGCTGACGGTCGTCCTCTTCTGCTGACGGTCGTCCTCTTCTGCTGACGGTCCTCCTCTTCTGCTGACGGTCGTCCTCTTCTGCTGACGGTCCTCTTCTGCTGACGGTCCTCCTCTTCTGCTGACGGTCTCCTCTTCTGCTGACGGTGCTCCTCTTCTGCTGACGGTCCTCTTCGGTCGTCCTCTTCTGCGGACGTCCTCCTCTTCTGCTGACGGTCGTCCTCTTCTGCTGACGGTCCTCTTCTGCTGACGGTCGTCCTCTTCTGCTGACGGTCGTCCTCTTCTGCTGACGGTCGTCCTCTTCTGCTGACGGTCTCCTCTTCTGCTGACGGTCGTCCTCTTCTGCTGACGGTCCTCCTCTTCTGCTGACGGTCCTCCTCTTCTGCTGACGGACGGTCTCCTCTCTCTGCTGACGGGTCCTCTTCTGCTGACGGTCGTCCTCTTCTGCTGACGGTCCTCCTCTTCTGCTGACGGTCTCCTCTTCTCGGTCTCTTCTGCTGACGGGTCCTCTTCTGCTGACGGTCCTCCTCTTCTGCTGACGGTCTCTCTCTCTCTGCTGACGGTCCTCCTCTTCTGCTGACGGTCGTCCTCTTCTGCTGACGGTCCGTCCTCTTCTGCTGACGGTCCTCCTCTTCTGCTGACGGTCCTCTTCTGCTGACGGTCCTCCTCTTCTGCTGACGGTCCTCCTCTTCTGCTGACGGTCCTCCTCTTCTGCTGACGGTCTCTCTCTTCTGCTGTCGTCCTCTTCTGCTGACGGTCCTCTTCTGCTGACGGTCTCTCTTCTGCTGACGGTCTCCTCTTCTGCTGACGGTCGTCCTCTTCTGCTGACGGTCCTCCTCTTCTGCTGACGGTCCTCCTCTTCTGCTGACGGTCGTCCTCTTCTGCTGACGGTCGTCCTCTTCTGCTGACGGTCTCCTCTTCTGCTGACGGTCGTCCTCTTCTGCTGACGGTCGTCCTCTTCTGCTGACGGTCCTCCTCTTCTGCTGACGGTCCTCCTCTTCTGCTGACGGTCCTCCTCTTCTGCTGACGGTCTCCTCTTCTGCTGACGGTCTCCTCTTCTGCTGACGGTCCTCTTCTGCTGACGGTCCTCCTCTTCTGCTGACGGTCCTCCTCTTCTGCTGACGGTCGGTCCTCTTCTGCTGACGGTCCTCCTCTTCTGCTGACGGTCCTCCTCTTCTGCTGACGGTCCTCCTCTTCTGCTGACGGTCCTCCTCTTCTGCTGACGGTCGTCCTCTTCTGCTGACGGTCCTCCTCTTCTTCTGACGGTCCTCCTCTTCTGCTGACGGTCCTCCTCTTCTGCTGACGGTCCTCCTCTTCTTCTGCTGACGTCCTCTTCTGCTGACGGTCCTCTTCTGCTGACGGTCGTCCTCTTCTGCTGAAGGTCCTCCTCTTCTGCTGACGGTTCTCCTCTTCTGCTGACGGTCCTCTTCTGCTGACGGTCGTCCTCTTCTGCTGACGGTCCGCCTCTTCTGCTGACGGTCGTCCTCTTCTGCTGACGGTCCTCTTCTGCTGACGGTCCCTCGGTCTCTTCTGCTGACGGTCCTCCTCTTCTGCTGACGGTCCTCCTCTTCTGCTGACGGTCCTCCTCTTCTGCTGACGGTCGTCCTCTTCTGCTGACGGTCCTCTTCTGCTGACGGTCCTCCTCTGCTGCTGACGGTCCTCCTCTTCTGCTGACGGGTCCTCCTCTTCTGCTGACGGTCTCCTCTTCTGCTGACGGTCCTCCTCTTCTGCTGACGGTCCTCCTCTTCTGCTGACGGTCCTCCTTCTGCTGACGGTCGTCCTCTTCTGCTGACGGTCGTCCTCTTCTGCTGACGGTCGTCCTCTTCTGCTGACGGTCCTCTTCTGCTGACGGTCGTCCTCTTCTGCTGACGGTCGGTCCTCGTCCTCTTCTGCTGACGGTCGGTCGTCCTCTTCTGCTGACGGTCGTCCTCTTCTCTGACGGTCCTCTTCTGCTGACGGTCCTCCTCTTCTGCTGACGGTCCTCCTCTTCTGCTGACGGTCCTCTCTTCTGCTGACGGTCGTCCTCCTCGGTCTCCTCTTCTGCTGACGGTCCTCCTCTTCTGCTGACGTCCTCCTCTTCTGCTGACGGTCCTCTTCTGCTGACGGTCGTCCTCTTCTGCTGACGGTCTCCTCTTCGGACGGTCCTCTTCTGCTGACGGTCTCCTCTTCTGCTGACGGTCCTCCTCTTCTGCTGACGGTCCTCTTCTGCTGACGGTCTCCTCTTCTGCTGACGGTCCTCCTCTTCTGCTGACGGTCCTCCTCTTCTGCTGACGGTCCTCTTCTGCTGACGGGTCTTCTGCTCGGTCGTCTTCTGCTGACGGTCGTCCTCTTCTGCTGACGGTCCTCCTCTTCTGCTGACGGTCCTCCTCTTCTGCTGACGGTCCTCCTCTTCTGCTGACGGTCCTCCTCTTCTGCTGACGGTCCTCCTCTTCTGCTGACGGTCGTCCTCTTCTGCTGACGGTCCTCTTCTGCTGACGGTCGTCCTCTTCTGCTGACGGTCCGGTCCTCTTCTGCTGACGGTCCTCCTCTTCTGCTGACGGTCGTCCTCTTCTGCTGACGGTCGTCCTCTTCTGCTGACGGTCCTCTTCTGCTGACGGTCCTCCTCTTCTGCTGACGGTCTCTCCTCTTCTGCTGACGGTCCTCTTCTGCTGACGGTCCTCCTCTTCTGCTGACGGTCGTCCTCTTCTGCTGACGGTCCTCTTCTGCTGACGGTCTCTCTGCTGACGGTCCTCCTCTTCTGCTGACGTCCTCTTCTGCTGACGGTCTCTCTCTCTGCTGACGGTCCTCCTCTTCTGCTGTCCTCTTCTGCTCGGTCGTCTCTTCTGCTGACGGTCTCCTCTTCTGCTGTCGGTCTCTCTTCTGCTGACGGTCCTCCTCTTCTGCTGACGGTCCTCCTCTTCTGCTGACGGTCCTCCTCTTCTGCTGACGGTCCTCCTCTTTGCTGACGGTCCTCCTCTTCTGCTGACGGTCTCCTCTTCTCCGGTCTCCTCTGCTGACGGTCCTCCTCTGACGGTCCTCCTCGTTCTGCTGACGTCCTCTTCTGCTGACGGTCTCCTCTTCTGCTGACGGTCGTCCTCTTCTGCTGACGGTCGTCCTCTTCTCTGACGGTCCTCCTCTTCTGCTGACGGTCTCCTCTTCTGCTGACGGTCGTCCTCTTCTGCTGACGGTCCTCCTCTTCTGCTGACGGGTCGTCCTCTTCTGCTGACGGTCCTCTTCTGCTGACGGTCGTCTCTGCTCTGCTGACGGTCGTCCTCTTCTGCTGACGGTCGTCCTCTTCTGCTGACGGTCCTCCTCTTCTGCTGACGGTCGTCCTCTTCTGCTGACGGTCCTCCTCTTCTGCTGACGGTCCTCTTCTGCTGACGGTCGTCCTCTTCTGCTGACGGTCGTCCTCTTCTGCTGACGGTCCTCCTCTTCTGCTGACGGTCCTCCTCTTCTGCTGACGGGTCTCCTCTTCTGCTGACGGTCCTCCTCTTCTGCTGACGGGTCCTCTTCTGCTGACGGTCCTCTTCTGCTGACGGTCCTCCTCTTCTGCTGACGGTCTTCTGCTGACGGTCCTCCTCTTCTGCTGACGGTCCTCTTCTGTGACGGTCCTCTTCTGCTGACGGTCCTCCTCTTCTGCTGACGGTCTCCTCCTCTTCTGCTGACGGTCCTCCTCTTCTGCTGACGGTCCTCCTCTCTTCTGCTGACGGTCCTCTTCTGCTGACGGTCTCCTCTTCTGCTGACGGTCCTCCTCTCTCTGCTGACGGTCCTCCTCTTCTGCTGACGGTCCTCCTCTTCTGCTGACGGTCTCCTCTTCTGCTGACGGTCCTCCTCTTCTGCTGACGGGTCCTCTTCTGCTGACGGTCCTCTCTTCTGCTGACGGTCTCCTCTTCTGCTGACGGTCCTCTTCTGCTGACGGTCGGTCCTCTTCTGCTGACGGTCTCTTCTGCTGACGGTCCTCTTCTGCTGACGGTCCTCCTCTTCTGCTGACGGTCCTCCTCTTCTGCTGACGGTCCTCCTCTTCGACGGTCCTCCTCTTCTGCTGACGGTCCTCCTCTGCTGACGGTGCTTCTGCTGACGGTCCTCCTCTTCTGCTGACGGTCCTCTCTTCTGCTGACGGTCTCCTCTTCTGCTGACGGTCCTCTTCTGCTGACGGTCGTCCTCTTCTGCTGACGGTCCTCCTCTTCTGTCGGTCCTCTTCTGCTGACGGTCCTCCTCTTCTGCTGACGGTCCTCTTCTCCTCTTCTGCTGACGGTCCTCTTCTGCTCTTCTCTGCTGACGGTCGTCCTCTTCTGCTGACGGTCCTCTCTTCTGCTGACGGTCCTCCTCTTCTGCTGACGGTCGTCTTCCTCGGTCTGCTTCTGCGGTCGTCCTCTTCTGCTGACGGTCCTCCTCTTCTGCTGACGGTCCTCCTCTTCTGCTGACGGTCTTCTGCTGACGGTCCTCCTCTTCTGCTGACGGTCCTCCTCTTCTGCTGACGGTCCTCCTCTTCTGCTGACGGTCGTCCTCTTCTGCTGACGGTCCTCCTCTTCTGCTGACGGTCCTCCTCTTCTGCTGACGGTCCTCCTCTTCTGCTGACGGTCCTCCTCTTCTGCTGACGGTCCTCCTCTTCTGCTGACGGTCCTCTTCTGCTGACGGTCCTCCTCTTCTGCTCTCTTCTGGTCCTCCTCTTCTGCTGACGGTCGTCCTCTCTGCTGACGGTCCTCCTCTTCTGCGACGGTCCTCCTCTTCTGCTGACGTCTCTTCTGCTGACGTCCTCTTCTGCTGACGGTCGTCCTCTTCTGCTGACGGTCCTCCTCTTCTGCTGACGGTCCTCCTCCTCTCTGCTGACGGTCCTCCTCTTCTGCTGACGGTCTTCTCCTCTTCTGCTGACGGTCCTCTCTTCTGCTGACGGTCGGTCCTCTTCTGCTGACGGTCCTCTTCTGCTGACGGTCGTCCTCTTCTGCTGACGGGTCCTCTTCTGCTGACGGTCCTCCTCTTCTGCTGACGGTCCTCCTCTTCTGCTGACGGTCCTCCTCTTCTGCTGACGGTCGTCCTCTTCTGCTGACGGTCCTCCTCTTCTGCTGACGGTCTTCTCCTCTTCTGCTGACGGTCCTCCTCTCTGCTGACGGTCCTCCTCTTCTGCTGACGGTCTCCTCTTCTGCTGACGGTCGTCCTCTTCTGCTGACGGTCCTCCTCTTCTGCTGACGGTCCTCCTCTTCTGCTGACGGTCCTCCTCTTCTGCTGACGGTCCTCTTCTCTTCTGCTGACGGTCCTCCTCTCTGCTGACGGTCGTCCTCTTCTGCTGACGGTCGTCCTCTTCTGCTGACGGTCCTCTTCTCCTCTCCTCTTCTGCTGACGGTCCCTCTCTGCTGACGGTCCTCTCTGCTGACGGTCCGTCCTCTTCTGCTGACGGTCCGGTCCTCTTCTGCTGACGGTCCTCCTCTTCTGCTGACGGTCCTCTTCTGCTGACGGTCGTCCTCTTCTGCTGACGGTCCTCCTCTTCTGCTGACGGTCCGTCCTCTTCTGCTGACGGTCCTCCTCTTCTGCTGACGGTCGTCCTCTTCTGCTGACGGTCGGTCCTCTTCTGCTGACGGTCTCTCTCTTCTGCTGTCCGGTCCTCCTCTTCTGCTGACGGTCGTCCTCTTCTGCTGACGGTCGTCCTCTTCTGCTGACGGTCCTCTTCTGCTGACGGTCCTCCTCTTCTGCTGACGGTCCTCCTCTTCTGCTCGTCCTCTTCTGCTGACGGTCTCTTCCTCTTCTGCTGACGGTCCTCCTCTTCTGCTGACGGTCGTCCTCTTCTGCTGACGGTCCTCCTCTTCTGCTGACGGTCCTCTTCTGCTGACGGTCCTCTCTTCTGCTGACGGACGGTCCTCTTCGTCGTCCTCTTCTGCTGACGGTCCTCCTCTGCTGACGGTCTCTTCTGCTCGTCCTCTTCTGCTGACGGTCGTCTTCTCTTCTGCTGACGGTCTCCTCTTCTCCTCTCTCTGCTCTGCTGTCCTCCTCTTCTGCTGACGGTCTCCTCTTCTGCTGACTCTTCTGCTGACGGTCCTCTTCTGCTGACGGGTCCTCTTCTGCTGACGGTCTCCTCTTCTGCTGACGGTCCTCCTCTTCTGCTGACGGTCTCCTCTTCTGCTGACGGTCCTCCTCTTCTGCTGACGGTCCTCCTCTTCTGCTGACGGTCCTCTCTCTTCTGCTGACGGTCCTCCTCTTCTGCTGACGGGTCCTCTTCTGCTGACGGTGTCCTCTTCTGCTGACGGTCGTCCTCTTCTGCTGACGGACGGTCGTCCTCTTCTGCTGACGGTCCTCCTCTTCTGCTGGTCGTCCTCTTCTGCTGACGGTCCTCCTCTTCTGCTGACGGTCGGTCCTCTTCTGCTGACGGTCCTCCTCTTCTGCTCCTCCTCTTCTGCTGACGGTCCTCTTCGGTCGTCCTCTTCTGCTGACGGTCCTCCTCTTCTGCTGACGGTCTCCTCTTCTGCTGACGGTCTGACGGTCCTCTTCTGCTGACGGGTCCTCTTCTGCTGCTGTCGGTCCTCTTCTGCTGACGGGTCCTCTTCTGCTGACGGTCTCCTCTTCTGCTGACGGTCCTCCTCTTCTGCTGACGGTCCTCCTCTTCTGCTGACGGTCCTCCTCTTCTGCTGACGGTCTGCTGACGGTCCTCTTCTGCTGACGGTCCTCCTCTTCTGCTGACGGTGACGGTCCTCTTCTGCTGACGGTCCTCCTCTTCTGCTGACGGGTCCTCTTCTGCTGACGGTCTGCTCCTCTTCTGCTGACGGTCCTCCTCTTCTGCTGACGGTCCTCCTCTGCTGACGGTGTCCTTCTGACGGTCTCCTCTTCTGCTGACGTCCTCTTCTGCTGACGGTCTCTCTTCTCTCTGCTGACGGTCCTCCTCTTCTGCTGACGGTCTCCTCTTCTGCTGACGGTCGTCCTCTTCTGCTGACGGTCCTCCTCTTCTGCTGACGGTCCTCCTCTTCTGCTGACGGTCGTCCTCTTCTGCTGACGGTCCTCTCTCTGCTGACGGTCCTCCTCTTCTGCTGACGGTCCTCTTCGGTCGTCCTCTTCTGCTGACGGTCCTCCTCTTCTGCTGACGGGTCCTCTTCTGCTGACGGTCCTCCTCTTCTGCTGACGGTCTCCTCTTCTGCGGACGGTCTCCTCTTCTGCTGACGGTCTTCTCCTCTTCTGCTGACGGTCCTCCTCTTCTGCTGACGGTCCTCTTCTGCTGACGGTCCTCCTCTTCTGCTGACGGTCCTCCTCTTCTGCTGACGGTCTCTGACGGTCCTCCTCTTCTGCTGACGGTCGTCCTCTTCTGCTGACGGTCGTCCTCTTCTGCTGACGGTCCTCTTCTGCTGACGGTCCTCCTCTTCTGCTGACGGTCAGTCCTCTTCTGCTGACGGTCCTCCTCTCTCTTCTGCTGACGGTCCTCCTCTTCTGCTGACGGTCGTCCTATTCTGCTGACGGTCCTCCTCTTCTGCTGACGGTCCTCTTCGGTCGTCCTCTTCTGCTGACGGTCCTCCTCTTCTGCTGGCGGTCCTCCTCTTCTGCTGACGGCCTCTTCTGCTGACGGTCCTCCTCTTCTGCTGACGGTCCTCCTCTTCTGCTGACGGTCCTCCTCTCTGCTGACGGTCCTCATCTACTGCTGACGGTCCTCTTCTGCTGACGGGTCCTCTTCTGCTGACGGTCGTCCTCTTCTGCTGACGGTCGCCTCTTCTGCTGACGGTCGTCCTCTTCTGCTGACGGTCCTCCTCTTCTGCTGACGGTCGTCCTCTTCTGCTGACGGTCGTCCTCTTCTGCTGACGGTCCTCTTCTCTTCTGCTGACGGTCCTCCTCTTCTGCTGACGGTCGTCCTCTTCTGCTGACGGTCCTCCTCTTCTGCTGACGGTCCTCCTCTTCTGCTGACGGTCCTCCTCTTCTGCTGACGGTCCTCCTCTTCTGCTGACGGTCCTCCTCTTCTGCTGACGGTCCTCCTCTTCTGCTGACGGTCGGTCTCTTCTGCTGACGGTCCTCTTCTGCTGACGGTCCTCCTCTTCTGCTGACGGTCTCTCCTCTTCTGCTGACGGTCCTCCTCTTCTGCTGACGGTCCTCCTCTTCTGCTGACGGTCCTCTTCTGCTGACGGTCGTCCTCTTCTGCTGACGGTCCTCCTCTTCTGCTGACGGTCCTCCTCTTCTGCTGACGGTCCTCCTCTTCTGCTGACGGTCCTCCTCTTCTGCTGACGGTCCTCCTCTTCTGCTGACGGTCCTCCTCTTCTGCTGACGGTCCTCCTCTTCTGCTGACGGTCCTCCTCTTCTGCTGACGGTCCTTCGGTCTCTTCTGCTGACGGTCCTCCTCTTCTGCTGACGGTCCTCCTCTTCTGCTGACGGGTCCTCTTCTGCTGACGGTCCTCTTCTGCTGACGGTCCTCCTCTTCTGCTGACGGTCGTCCTCTTCTCTGACGGTCTCCTCTTCTGCTGACGGTCTCTCTTCTGCTGACGGTCCTCCTCTTCTGCTGACGGTCCTCCTCTTCTGCTGACGGTCCTCTTCTGACGGTCCTCTTCTGCTGACGGTCCTCCTCTTCTGCTGACGGTCCTCCTCTTCTGCTGACGGTCCTCCTCTTCGGTGACGGTCCTCTTCTGCTGACGGTCCTCCTCTTCTGCTGACGGTCCTCCTCTTCTGCTGACGGTCCTCCTCTTCTGCTGACGGTCTCCTCTTCTGCTGACGGTCTCCTCTTCTGCTGACGGTCGTCCTCTTCTGCTGACGGTCGTCCTCTTCTGCTGACGGTCCTCCTCTTCTGCTGACGGGTCCTCTTCTGCTGACGGTCCTCCTCTTCTGCTGACGGTCCTCCTCTTCTGCTGACGGTCGTCCTCTTCTGCTGACGGTCCTCCTCTTCTGCTGACGGTCGTCCTCTTCTGCTGACGGTCGGTCCTCTTCTGCTGACGGTCCTCCTCTTCTGCTGACGGTCCTCCTCCTCTTCTGCTGACGGTCCTCTTCTGCTGACGGTCCTCTTCTGCTGACGGTCCTCCTCTCTCTGCTGACGGGTCCTCTTCTGCTGACGGTCCTCCTCTTCTGCTGACGGTCCTCCTCTTCTGCTGACGGTCTCCTCTTCTGCTGACGGTCCTCCTCTTCTGCTGACGGTCGTCCTCTTCTGCTGACGGTCCTCTTCTGCTGACGGTCTCCTTCTGCTGACGGGTCCTCTTCTGCTGACGGTCTCTCTCTTCTGCTGACGGTCCTCCTCTTCTTCTGACGGTCCTCCTCTTCTGCTGACGGTCCTCCTCTTCTGCTGACGGTCGTCCTCTTCTGCTGACGGTCGTCTCTTCTGCTGACGGGTCCTCTTCTGCTGACGGTCCTCCTCTTCTGCTGACGGTCCTCCTCTTCTGCTGACGGTCCTCTTCTGCTGACGGGTCCTCTTCTGCTGACGGTCCTCCTCTTCTGCTGACGGTCTCCTCTTCTGCTGACGGTCGTCCTCTTCTGCTGACGGTCCTCCTCTTCTGCTGACGGTCCTCCTCTTCTGCTGACGGTCCTCTTCTGCTGACGGTCCTTCCTCTTCTGCTGACGGTCCTCCTCTTCTGCTGACGGTCCTCCTCTTCTGCTGACGGTCGTCCTCTTCTGCTGACGGTCCTCCTCTTCTGCTGACGGTCCTCTTCTGCTGACGTCCTCTTCTGCTGACGGGTCCTCTCTGCTGACGGTCCTCCTCTTCTGCTGACGGTCCTCCTCTTCTGCTGACGGTCTCCTCTTCTGCTGACGGTCCTCCTCTTCTGCTGACGGTCTTCTCCTCTTCTGCTGACGGTCGTCCTCTTCTGCTGACGGTCCTCCTCTTCTGCTGACGGTCTCCTCTTCTGCTGACGGTCCTCCTCTTCTGCTGACGGTCGTCCTCTTCTGCTGACGGTCGTGACGGTCCTCTTCTGCTGACGGTCCTCCTCTTCTGCTGACGGTCCTCCTCTTCTGCTGACGGTCCTCCTCTTCTGCTGACGGGTCCTCTGCTCTCCTCTTCTGCTGACGGTCCTCTTCTGCTGACGGTCCTCCTCGGTCGTCCTCTTCTGCTGACGGTCCTCCTCTTCTGCTGACGGGTCCTCTTCTGCTGACGGTCCTCCTCGGTCTGCTGACGGTCTTCTGCTGACGGTCCTCCTCTTCTGCTGACGGTCCTCTTCTGCTGACGTCTCCTCTTCTGCTGACGGTCTCCTCTTCTGCTGACGGTCGTCCTCTTCTGCTGACGGTCCTCCTCTTCTGCTGACGGTCCTCCTCTTCTGCTGACGGTCCTCCTCTTCTGCTGACGGTCCTCCTCTTCTGCTGACGGTCGTCCTCTTCTGCTGACGGTCGTCCTCTTCTGCTGACGGTCTCCTCTTCTGCTGACGGTCCGGTCGGTCTCCTCTTCTGCTGACGGTCCTCCTCTTCTGCTGACGGTCCTCCTCTTCTGCTGACGGTCCTCTTCTGCTGACGGTCTCTTCTGCTGACGGTCCTCCTCTTCTGCTGACGGTCCTCCTCTTCTGCTGACGGTCGTCCTCTTCTGCTGACGGTCCTCCTCTTCTGCTGACGGTCGGTCCTCTCTCTGCTGACGGTCGTCCTCTTCTGCTGACGGTCGGTCGTCTCTCTTCTGCTGACGGGTCCTCTCTTCTGCTGACGGTCCTCCTCTTCTGCTGACGGTCCTCCTCTTCTGCTGACGGTCTCTTCTGCTGACGGTCGTCCTCTTCTGCTGACGGTCCGTCCTCTTCTGCTGACGGTCTCTTCTGCTGACGGTCCTCTTCTGCT
Source organism: Lithobates sylvaticus (assembly GCA_028564925.1). Classification (NCBI taxonomy): domain Eukaryota; kingdom Metazoa; phylum Chordata; class Amphibia; order Anura; family Ranidae; genus Lithobates; species Lithobates sylvaticus. The sequence goes on from CM053030.1 coordinate 152,104,240, forward strand.
GACGGTCCTCCTCTTCTGCTGACGGTCCTCCTCTTCTGCTGACGGTCTCCTCTTCTGCTGACGGTCGTCCTCTTCTGCTGACGGTCCTCCTCTTCTGCTGACGGTCGTCCTCTTCTGCTGACGGTCCTCCTCTTCTGCTCGGTCCTCTTCTGCTGACGGTCGTCCTCTTCTGCTGACGGTCCTCCTCTTCTGCTGACGGTCCTCTTCTGACTCCTCTTCTGCTGACGGTCCTCCTCTTCTGCTGACGGTCCGGTCCTCTTCTGCTGACGGTCGTCCTCTTCTGCTGACGGTCCTCCTCTTCTGCTGACGGTCGTCCTCTTCTGCTGACGGTCCTCCTCTTCTGCTGACGGTCCTCCTCTTCTGCTGACGGTCCTCCTCTTCTGCTGACGGTCGTCCTCTTCTGCTGACGGTCCTCTGACGGTCGTCCTCTTCTGCTGACGGTCCTCTTCTGCTGACGGGTCTCTCTTCTGCTGACGGTCCTCTTCTGCTGACGGTCGTCCTCTTCTGCTGACGGTCGTCCTCTTCTGCTGACGGTCCTCCTCTCTGCTGACGGTCCTCCTCTTCTGCTGACGGTCCTCCTCTTCTGCTGACGGTCCTCCTCTTCTGCTGACGGTCCTCCTCTTCTGCTGACGGTCCTCCTCTTCTGCTGACGGTCGGTCCTCTTCTGCTGACGGTCTCCTCTTCTGCTGACGGTCGTCCTCTTCTGCTGACGGTCTCTTCGCTGACGGTCCTCCTCTTCTGCTGACGGGTCCTCTTCTGCTGACGGTCGTCCTCTTCTGCTGACGGTCGTCCTCTCTTCTGCTGACGGTCGTCCTCTTCTGCTGACGGTCGTCCTCTTCTGCTGACGGTCCTCCTCTTCTGCTGACGGTCCTCCTCTGCTGACGGTCGTCCTCTTCTGCTGACGGTCCTCTCGGTCTTCTGCTGACGGTCCTCCTCTTCTGCTGACGGTCTCCTCTTCTGCTGACGGTCGTCCTCTTCTGCTGACGGTCGTCCTCTTCTGCTGACGGGTCCTCTTCTGCTGACGGTCGTCCTCTTCTGCTGACGGTCCTCCTCTTCTGCTGACGGTCCTCCTCTTCTGCTGACGGTCGTCCTCTTCTGCTGACGGTCGTCCTCTTCTGCTGACGGTCGTCCTCTTCTGCTGACGGTCTCTTCTGCTGACGGTCCTCTTCTGCTGACGGTCCTCTCGGTCTCCTCTTCTGCTGACGGTCCTCCTCTTCTGCTGACGGTCCTCTTCCGTCCTCTTCTGCTGACGGTCCTCCTCTTCTGCTGACGGTCCTCCTCTTCTGCTGACGGTCCTCTTCTGCTGACGGTCCTCTTCGGTCGGTCCTCTTCTGCTGACGGTCCTCCTTCTGCTGACGGTCCTCCTCTTCTGCTGACGGTCCTCCTCTTCTGCTGACGGTCCTCCTCTTCTGCTGACGGTCCTCCTCTTCTGCTGACGGTCCTCCTCTTCTGCTGACGGTCCTCTCTTCTGCTGACGGTCCTCCTCTTCTGCTGACGGTCCTCCTCTTCTGCTGACGGTCGTCCTCTTCTGCTGACGGTCTCCTCTTCTGCTGACGGTCGTCCTCTTCTGCTGACGGTCGTCCTCTTCTGCTGACGGTCCTCCTCTTCTGCTGACGGTCCTCCTCTTCTGCTGACGGTCCTCCTCTTCTGCTGACGGTCCTCCTCTTCTGCTGACGGTCCTCCTCTTCTGCTGACGGTCCTCCTCTTCTGCTGACGGTCGTCCTCTTCTGCTGACGGTCGTCCTCTTCTGCTGACGGTCCGTCCTCTTCTGCTGACGGTCTCCTCTTCTGCTGACGGTCCTCCTCTTCTGCTGACGGTCCTCTTCCTCTTCTGCTGACGGTCCTCCTCTTCTGCTGACGGTCTCCTCTTCTGCTGACGGTCCTCCTCTTCTGCTGACGGTCCTCCTCTTCTGCTGACGGTCCTCCTCTTCTGCTGACGCGGTCCTCCTCTTTGCTGACGGTCTCCTCTTCTGCTGACGGTCCTCCTCTTCTGCTGACGGTCTCCTCTTCTGCTGACGGTCTCCTGTCGGTCCTTCTGCTGACGGTCCTCCTCTTCTGCTGACGGTCCTCTTCTGCTGACGGTCCTCTTCTGCTGACGGTCGTCCTCTTCTGCTGACGGTCCTCCTCTTCTGCTGACGGTCCTCCCTCTTCTGCTGACGGTCCTCCTCTTCCTCTTCTGCTGACGGTCGTCCTCTTCTGCTGACGGTCGTCCTCTTCTTGCTGACGGTCCTCCTCTTCTGCTGACGGTCCTCCTCTTCTGCTGACGGTCCTCCTCTTCTGCTGACGGTCCTCCTCTTCTGCTGACGGTCCTCCTCTTCTGCTGCGCTTCTTCCCCCCGCTTCCGAGGGCCCCCCTCTGTGTGCCCCGGGTTTTTGTGGGGTTTTTAGGTTTTTTGGGAGGGTGAAGGTCCCCCGGCTTTTCTGGAGGCCCCCCTGTACGGGTTCGTTCCCTTTCGAGGTTCCCCCTTTTTCCGAAACCCTATGGGGCGTTTTTAAGCTGATTTTTTCACCGGCCCCCTCCGGAATGGTTTTTTGGTAATTTTTTGGGGGTCCCCTTCATTTCCCCTTCTGTATCCCCCCTTTTATTCCCCCCCTTTGGGATTTTCCACACTTTTTTATTTTTTTTCTTCCAAATATAAAAAGGGGGCATTTAGGTTGGGGGTTTTGGAAAAAGGAAAATTAAATTAATCTTCATTTTTTCCCATTCCCCCAAAATTTTTTCCTCCTTTCCATTTTGATGGTAATCGGGGATGGAATTTTACAAATGCCTAACAAATAGAATCCCCTTACTAATTTTAAAATTTGGTTCGCACCCGGAAAAATTTTAAGAAAAAACTTTTTTAACCGTTTAATTTTGAATAACCCTAATTTAAGCAGGCGGTGTGATTTGGGTTATTTAAAAAAAAATCCCCCTACAAAAAACATTTATAACCCCCTTTTTTAAATATGGGGTGGTATAGATCCCACAATAAGGGGGTATATAATAATTTTAAATAAAATTTAAAATTAATTTTTAAATATAATTATTAAATTACCTTTTTTATAAAATTGGGGGAAAAGGTTAAAATTTTTTTAAGAGGCCCAAAATTAATTAATTTCCCCCTTTCCTCCCTAGGGCCCCCCTTCCCCCCTTCAATTTTTATGGCTTTACTGGTAAACCCGGGAGTGAAAACTGACCCAAAGGAGTGACCGCAAATTGGAAGGCTTTATAAATTTTTTCCTACAATGCAAACCTTTTCCAAATTTCTTTAACCCGTTTGAACTAGGAAAACGTAAATTAAACGGTTTTTATGGTCCGCTGTTGAATCTATAAAAATGCATCAAACCCTAACAACAAATAAAAATTTTAAATTTTTTGGCCCCGGATGGTTTTACCATAACCCCCAATTTAAATAGGGGGTATATTCCTTTTTTCCTAAGGAAGAACAAGTTCTTCTTTAATTTTGGAAAATAAATTATTTTTTTTTTGAAAAATGAAGGGAAAAGATTAAACCGAAATTTTTTTAATTTTTTGGGTTTTCTTCTCCAAAAAATAATTTCCCCGGAGTTAATGAAAAATTTAAAAAAAATTTTTAAAAAGTAAAATAAGGGGAGTAAAAGGTTGAATCCCCTTCCCTCATTAGTTGGGGGAACTGCCCCCACAAATTTTTCCCAAATTTTTTTTTTTTTCAAAAAACCTTTTTTTTTTTCCCAAAATTTTTTTTTCCAAAAAATTTTAAAATTTTTTTCCAAAAAATTAAGATAAAATTTTTTTTTTTTTTTTTGTTTTTCAAAAAATTGAATACGTCTATCTTTTTTTTTGGTTAAATTTTTAAAAGCTTTTTTGCCCCAAGGTTTTGGGCAGAAAATAAAATTTTATTTAAATTAAAAAAAAGTGACGATTAATTTAAAACCCCCCAATTTTTTTGTTAAAAAATTTATAAGGGGCGCCCCCAATTTCTTAAGGGGCTTTTTAAAAAAATTTTTTTTTTTTTTAAAATTTTTTTTTTATAAAAAGTGGTTTGGTTTCCCTAATTTTTTTTGAAAGGGCTGGAAAATTTTTCCCCAAAATTTTTTTTTTTTCAAAAAATTTTTTTTTTTTTAATTTTTTTTTTCCAAAAATTTGGGGTTTTTTTTTCAAAAAAATTTTTTTTTAACAATTTTTTTTTTTTTTTTTTTTTTTTTTTCAGGGGTTATTTTGTTGGTGATTTTTTTATTTCCCAATTTTTTTAAATTTTTATTAATTTTTTTTTTCAAAGGTTTTGGGCATAAAAAGTTTTGGTGAAATTTAAAAAAAGGGCCGATTGGGGGGGCCAATTTTCCCGCCCCAATGGCAAAATTTCGCACCTTAAATTTTTTTTTAAAAAACTTTTTTTTCCCATTTTCTTTTTTTGTTTTTTTTTTTTTTTTAAAAAACATTGGGATAATTTTGGGGTACAAAATTTTTAAACTTTTTTAAAATTTTTTTTTTTTTTTTTCAAAAATTTTTTTTTTTTTTTATTATTTTTTTTTTTTGTTTTATTGGGGGGTCATAATGTTTTGGCTGACTGGGGGGTAAAATTTTTGGCTGAAAAAAATTTTTCCCCTTTTTTTCAAATTTTTTATTTTTTTTTATTTTTTTTATTTTATTTTTTATTTGGGGGTGTTCTTAAATTTTCGGAAAAAAAATTTTTTTTTGGGGGATAAGTTTTGGGCGGGGGGGTCAAAATGTTTTTTTGAAAATTTTTTTTAAAAAATTTTTAAATTTTTTTTTAATGGGGGTGGTCATAATATTTTTTTCTGATCATCAGATGGTGATAATTTTTTTTGGGTGATCGATTTTTCTTTTTTAAAATTTTTATTTTTTAGTATTTTTTTTTCATGGGGGGTGGTAATGTTTTGGCTGAACATTTTTTTTTCAAAAATTTAAATTTTTTTTTTTTTATTTTTTTCCCTGGGGGGGGTCATAATATTTTTGGGTAAATTTTCCTTTTTTCCCAAAATTTTTTTTGGGATTATTATTTATTATTTTTTTTTTTATTTAGGTGGGATAAAGGGTTTTTGGGTTTATCATCGGGTACAGGAAAAAGGTATATTTTTAAAGCATGTTTTTTTTATTGCTAAAACTTTTTAAAAATTTATTTTTCATAAAGGGGGTTTTAAATTTTTTTTTTGTTTTCTATTTGGCTTTTTTCTTCTGTCCTCTTTGTCCTTTATCTTTTCCCCCTTCTGTCCCTTTTTTTTCCTCTTCTGCCTCTTCTATCCCCTTTGTCCCCTTCTGTCCTGTTCCCCTTTTTGTCCCTCTTTCGTCCCCCCTTCTGTCTTTTTCTGTCGGGTTTTTGCCCTCCCTTTGCCGGGTTTCTGGGGCCGGGTTTAAACCCGGACTGGATCGGGCCTTTTCTCAACCCCTAAATTTTCCCAACCAAAATAAAAAAGAAAATTTAGGTGTCCATTTATGAAAACAGGAAACTAAATTTACGCTTATCTTTTCCCCGGGCCCTTTAAAGGAGATTTTTTCTTTTTGTGTGCCATTTAAAAAAAGGCCCAAATAGTTTTTGGAGGAAATGAAGGGATTTTACAAACGCTTCTAAAAACCGGGGAACGGCCCCCTGATACTGGGGAAACTCGTGAGACTTTTCGAGGGTTAAAAGCACCAAAATTCACCCGAAACCAGAAAGTTTAGTTTTTTAAGCAGTGAAATTATTAACCCCCCGTCAAAACCCCGAAAGGGCGGTGTGATTTAATGTTAATAAAAAAAAAGCCCACCCTTAAAATATAATTTTACAAACAAATTTTTTTTACATGTGTGGTATATACCCCACAATGATAAAATAAATTTAATTTATAATATATATATTTTTTAAAATATATTTTAAAATATATATATATTTTATCAAAATAAAACATACCCCCATACACACATACAAATAAATACACCAAAATTATTTAAAAAAATAATTATAAAAATTATTATATATATATTTATAAAATTTTATATATATTCATACACCACACACACCACCCCAAAATTTTTAATATTTTTATTAAATTTAAATATACACATACACACAATTACACAATAAAAACATAAAACAAAACCCCACCAAAATTTTATATATATTATAAAACCACATACACACACACACACACCCCCCCAAAACCCTTTTTATATATATATAATATATATATATATATACCAACACTCACACTTCAAAAAAAACAAAAATATATATATATTATATTAAATATTTTTTATAAAAAAAAATATATTATAATTTATATATATAAAAATAGGGGGGGGAAATTTTTAAAAAAGGGGTTGGGGGGGTCTGAACGAGGGACAAGGAAATTAATTTTTCTTCCTCTTTCCTCCTTTAGATCCCCCCCCTTTCCCCCTTCACTCCCCGATTCTCCCCCCCTTGGGCTGGTTTTAAAACGGGGACTGTGAATTTTTGGGCCCCAATCGGGCCCGGGAAGCACTCAGTTTGCAGGTTTATAAAGGTCGTTCTTTTCATTCAAAGAGGGTTCCCCCATGTGTGGGAAATCGGCGGGAGAAAAAAGTTTAAACACTACTCCCCCCCTTTTCTCCCTTTTTTCATAAACTTTTTTATGTGGTGGATCACTTCTTCTTTTTAAAAGGGGCCCCCTGTGGCCAGAGCCGATCCGCCCCAATACAATCAAATTGGGAAGATGCATAGGGGCCCCGCCCTTGGGGGGGGGCCCCCCCCAAGGGCGGATCGGCTGCTTCCCCACCCAAATTCCCTCCTCCTCCTTTGTCAAAAAGGGGGTCCCGAAGGCCGGGGTGGGCCCAGAGTGAAATGAAACCTTTTTGGGGCCCGCGTATGGGCCAAAAATCCCCCCCTCCCCCTAGACCCCGCTCGTGTGATAGATACAGTGTTCTGTCTATCAACCAAACTGGTCTGAAGGAGGGTTGGGGCTTTTGTCATAGTGGGCATAAAAATTTCACATTGAGCCCGGACACAGGGGGAAAGGGCCGCCCGGGGGCCGGGAAACCACGGCACTGACTGGTGGGCTACAATTTATTGCCCAAATAAGACTGCAATGATGGGGCCCCCTTAGGCTTTCAATAAAAGGGTGGGCACAGTAAGGCTGCAAAGATTGGCATGGTGGGGGGGCGGCCAGTGGGTTGGCATGGGGAGGCGGGGAATTTATTGGGGAATGGGGGATTGGTGGCATCTGATTGGGGTTTGGGGGTGGCAATTAACATGGCAAGGCTGCAATGAAAAGAAAGGTAAGGCTGCAATTAAAAACATGGTAAGGCGCAAAGAAAAACCTTGGGAAAGGGTACAATGAAAACATGGTAAGGGTCAAAGATAAGCATGGGAAGGTCAAAGATTGGCATGGTGGATGGCCCAAAGAAAGGGCCCGGGAGGGGGCAATTATTAAACACGGTGAGGCAGCAATGTTTAAACATGGTAAAGGGTGCAAAAGATTTTCCATGGTTTAGGGGGGCAGTGATGGGCACGGTTTAGGGTTTCCAAAAAATTGGCCCTGGGGAAGGCTTTAATTATGGGACGGGTGAGGGGGCAATTTATGGACCCCCCGGTGAGGCCCCCCCCCCCCGGTTTAAAGGGGACACTAAGGCTTCAATTGGGGACGGGAGGGGGGTGGCAATTAAATTTAAAACAGTGAGGCTGCAATAATGGGCATGGTAGGCGGGAATGATTTGGGCGGTGGGATTTTTAAGGGAAATCTCTCTGGGGGCCCGATGGGGGGAGGGTTCTGGGGGCCCTGATGTAAAAGGGGGGGGCCCCTTGAGGAAAACTGAAGTGGGGGGGGCCCCCTGGGGGCCCTGACGTAAGGGGAGGCTTTCCGGGGCCCTGACGTAAGGGGAGGCTCTCTGAGGGCCCTAAAGTAAAGGGGGGAGGCTTCTGGGCAACCTTTGCTTCCCGGATCATGGGTAAAGGGGAGGGCCCCCTTTGCAGAATTTTTTCTTAGGGCCCCAGGGGGGCCCGGGTCGGCCTGGGTTGTACTATCTCAGCTATGAAGCTTTTTTGGGCGCATCACAAACGCGTTTAAAAAAACCCACAGTCATTTGTGGGCCCTTTTTGGCGGTTTTCCGTGCTTTACTTAAAGGGGTTTGGGAAAACGGAACGGTAGCCCCAAAAAACAGATGAAAGGGGTGATTTGTGGTGCGATTTTATGTCATCGCTCCGCGACCACACCCTTTTTGTTGGTTGCTCGGAATCCCTTTTAAAAAGTCTGCTTTTGGCGCCCCAAGTAAACGGTTTCCCAAATTGATGTGATTTTTTTTCTGTTTTTAAAGGCTCTTTTTTATCTACAAAGGGAAAACAATACTAGTGAGGGTAACAAAAAAGACGTGCGTCGGGGGGCCGCCCGGTTCCCCCGCAGCAGGGGGGCACTGGGGTTGTAATAGAACGGGAGGGCGGAAAAGACACAAACGCTTTAAGAGGCGGCGTGTGGAGGGGCCCCGGGGGGTTTACCTATCCGGAACTGGCGTAATTTGGCGGGGGTTTTCCAATAAGTAAAGGGGAAAAGATCGGTAAAGGGGGGGCGCTATCAGCTGAACTGTTTTTTTAATTTAGCCCGGGGTACCTAGTAGAAGGGAGAAAGCCCCTGTGATTTTCGCCGGGGCATTTCCTTTTGAATGAATTTGCCATAGAAGACATGGGTCTGCCTCCTCAAATCCTATTGGCTCTCAATCAGTCTCACTTTGGCAAACATAGGAAAAGGGTTTTCCCCTGGGGATTTGTGCCTTTCCCCGGAGTTATAGGGGCTAAATAGGCGATTTTAGTTGTGGGTTTTTAAGGGAAGGGTCAAAGTTTCTGAGTGAAACTTTTTCAAAGCAACGGAAAAAAGTTTTTTGCCGCTTTTATCTTTAAAAAAACCCCACCCCTTTCAGCAGCCCGCAGAGCTTTAGGGGAAACCGCAGGAGGGGGTTCCAAGCTGGAGCTTTTCTGCATTCAGTCTATTGAAAAGGGGAGAAAATTTTTTTACAAAAATTCCGCCGCTGCCCTTGGTCTCATTGTCCTAGAGGGGGGAGATTCAACAGCTGGCCCAGCCATTAACTCCTGCACACTGCTAGGGGAGGAGCCCGGGTTTTTTAAATTTTTGAACCCTAAATGCGGGGGCGTTTCCCGCTAGGAGAAATTCCCCGGGTGGGCACCCCAAAGTCTCTTTTTTACTTTCAAAAAACCCCCGGGAGAATGAATGGTGAACGGGTGGGGGGTTTGGGGGGGCAGGGGGGGGGGGGGGGGGGGGTTTTTTCCTTTAAAGGGCTTATTTAGCCCGTGAAAATATAATGGGGTGTAAGCGTTTTTTGCAAGGGAAAACGGGGTTTGCAGAGGCTTTGTACCTTCCTCTCTCTTGTCTGGTGATTTTTATCACTGGGCAAAACCCCGGCCCCCGGGGGGTAAAGTGGGCCCCTGCCCAGGGCCCCTTTCCACAGGGACTGGGTTTTCCCAGGTTTTGCAGGGTATGATTTGGGGTGTTGGGCCCCCACCCCCCCCCCCCCCCTCCCCCTTCCAGGGGCCCTGCACTGAATTCTACCTTCCCGTGACGAGATGACCTCCACCGGGCTGGACCGGGACACGGAGAGCTCCGGGAGGTCCCCTATCCCAGGGAGGAGATCCTCTCCCTATGAAACCAAAGTGAGACTGATTGTGGGCCCAAAAGGATGTGTGGAGGGGGGGAGTCTCATTCTTGGCCAAAATTTATTTTTATGGCACTGCCCGCTCCTCTAGCTGGCTAATCGCAAAACTGCCCCCCCCCGAGTGACGCACTAAGGTAACGCCCCTTTGCGCGCGCTTTGCACCGATTGGGGGGCCCTTTTTAGCAGGGTCCGTCCTTCATTTTTTGCTATCAAACGCGGGCCCCCCCCTCACCAGCAGGCTGGCCCGTGTTCTACTGGGTCCTCCCCCAAAGTTCTCTGGGGGCAACTCTTTTATAACAAGGGGGTGCGAGAGGAAGGGGGAGGGGCGGGATTTCTGAGAATCCTAGGGGGGCTGGGGGCCCCCAAACCCCTTTTACATATTTAGGGGCCCGGGTCCGGGGGAGGGAACAGGGGAATTTCTTCCCCCCCCGACAAAGTATTGCTGACTCTGAATGAAAGCGCGCCCGGAAAAATTCAGGGGCCCGGTTTGGGGGCATCTCACACCCCTTTTCACATTAGGAAATTTCTGCCCAGGGGCCCCCCCAACTGGGACTGGGCCCCTCCACCCCCTGGTTTCCCCCCCACAGTTTCCAGCCTCTTCCTGCAGGGGCTGGGTTGAGTGGGAGGGAAGGGGATGTGCCTGACAAACCCCGGGGGACCCCCCCCCCTCCCGGAAAGGGAAAATGTGGGGGGGCTGACAAGGGAGCCGAGTGCGGGCTCAGCTAGCACACTTTGTGGGTTTGTTTTTCAGGCCCCCCCATGCTGATTACCCGCCTTGCTTTTAAAGGGGCTGTTTTGCTGACAAAAGGATTTTCATCTTTTTATGGGGCCAAAAGTGAGAAAAATGGCTTTTTTAAAACTTTTTTATTTTTCGCCCCTGATGTGTGCCCTTGACCTCCCCCCCCCCCAGTGTGTGCCCCCCCGACTACCCCCCCCCCCTGTTTGGTGCCAGGGTGTGCCCCCCTGGTCCTCCTCCCAACCCCAAATGTGTGGGCCCCCCTAGTCCTCCTCCAACCCCAGTGTGTGCCCTTTCCCGGGCTCCCACCCCCCCCCTGGGAGTGGCCCCCTGCTCCCTCCCCCCGTGTGTGCCCCCCCTGTCTTTTCCCCCCCCCCGTGTGTTTCCCCCTGACTCCCCCCCCCCGGGGGTGCCCTCCCGACCCCCCCCCCCCCGTGGGGTGCCCTCCTGATCCCCCCCCACCGGGGTTGCCCCCCCCGGGCTCCCCCCCCCAGTTGTGCCCCCCTGACTTTCCCCCCCCCCCAGTGTGGTTTTCCCCTCCTGACTCCCCCCCCCCCCCCGTGTTGCCCCCCCTGATATACTGGAAACATCAGCTGTGCTCTCTACGCAGCCGCATGATTTCCCCTAAACCCCTGGCTCCCTTCTTAAAACTGATACTCTGGGATGGAGGGTCAAAGAGGGCTTTGGGGCCACAAATTGTGCCCTTTGTCTTAACCGCTTGCTGACTTTTATGTATGTATAATATATATATATATTACTGGCAAGGGGGCTCTCTGGGTCTGGAGTTCACACGCATGCCGCTCCCAAACCCCACTCTCGCTGTGAACACATCGGAAGCCAATCATGGGGTCTGGTGGAATCAAAGTCCGCCGGGACCCCCCGATCGTTCCGAGAAAGGCAGACCGCCATTCTGCCTATGTATACAAGACAGAAAGCAGTTCTGTCAGTAGGGAAGGGAGTGATCCTGTGTTTCTGCTAAGCGGGAACAGGGATCTCTGCCTTCCCCCAGTACAAGGCACCTCCCCACAGTTAGTAAGTACTCCCTAGGAAAACATTTAACCCTTTTATTGCCCCTGATGTTAGCTTCCCTGCCAGTGTCATTGGTAGATGTGACAAATGCATATTTTTAGCACTGATCATTGTATTAGTGTCACTGGTCACCAAAAAGGTCATTTAGTGTCAGATTTTTCTGCCGCAATGTCACAGTCCCACTATAAGTAGACGCCTATAACTTTTAACGCAATCAATCATCAATATATATATCAAATCAATATACGCTTATTGGGATTTTTTTTTTCCCAGCAAAAATATGTAGCAGAATATATATTGGGCTAAATTGATGAAGAAATTTAGATGTTTTACCTTTTTTTTTATTTATTTTTTTATTTTTTTTTATTGGATGTGTTTTTATAGCAAAAATAAAAAATATGTGTTTTCTTTCAAAATGTTTTGGGCTTTTTTGTTAAAAGCGCAAAAAATTAAAACCACAGAGATGATCAAAGACCAAAAGAAAGCCCCTATTTGTGGGGAAAAAAACGACATGGGATGTTATTTAGGTACGTGTTGCACGACCGTGCAAAAAGGGCCAAATTAAAGTAACGATATGCCGTATCGCAACAAATGGCCCGGTCATGAAGGGGGATAAACCTTCCAGAGGTGAAGTGGTTAAAGTGTAAGTTCACATTTTCAATAAATGAACTAACACTCTACACCTACTTCCTTGTGGTGCTGAGCTGTCGTGCCCGCACAGCTGGTGTAGTGGTCCCAAATATGAAAACCCCTCTTCTCCTCTTCTTTCTTTAGGACTTCCCGGGGGATTGAGAGTTTTTTTTC